>PNEQ01048833.1:10531-40724 GCA_003012365.1 Medauroidea extradentata | reverse complement strand
TTTAATATAGGATAAACATAGCATGGGTCATGTAGGGCCAGCTACATCCCTTCCACTCCGAAAAAAAAAAACCCATTCACCTGTTGTTCAAAATAAATCGATGAGTTTTAGCAAAATATCTTTAAATGCATTACAATTTTTTCTTAGTTTTATATTCAATATTTTCGTTCAGAAACCCTTTAAATAGCACCAAATTGCATGTTAAAATTCAAATTTTTCCGGGGGAGGACCCCTGGACCCCCCGCTTTAATGGCAGGTACTAGCGGAAAACTTCCTGTATAAATACTTGCTTACATAACCATCCAATCCACGCCTCGCCACTGTTAGGTCATACACTGTTTCAATATACTTTTATGCTAAATACAGCATTTTTTAGGTTTTTGAGCTAGCGTTCTGATTTTACTGCATATTTCAGTTTTATATTTTATTGTAACTGCTTAACACTTGCATAGTATGATAATATGGGTCTCTATTACTATTCAATCATAAAACAGATTGTATGTTAACAGATATGACATCATATGTGTTACAAGTAATGTTGTGTAAAGTAGCGGGACAGTTAAGGAGAAAATATGTTGATAGGGATAGCAATAGTGTTAAATAAGGAGGATGGGAAAAAACCACTTTCTTTCATTCGAATGTAAACTATACATAGGGTATTTTCTGATGAGGGTTGGTTAAAACATTGTCTAATAAGTAACTCTGTGAAAGTTTAGGTTGGTTAAAAAGTTGAATTTTTTTTTGTTCAGTAGAAAGACTCAGTTTGGTTGGAAATGTTTGTTGATTTATAAGTAAGTGATCGACAATGCAGGGAAGAGTAGTATTGCTATGTGAATACCAGACAATTTTTAAATACAGTATGACCAGTATTGGTGGAAATGTACCGTGTGGAACTGGTATTGTAAGGTAATAATAGTAAGTGTAACTTTTAAATGACTTGAATACTGTATTTGAATTACAGAAAGTAATATTTTGTGCATACAACTCTCGTTGGAAACTAGGTGACAACAACGGTATAAATTTTTAAACTATTAATACCTGATTTCTGCCCAAACATTTTCAATTAAACAAAGGTTGATCCAGGTAGCCAAATTTCAAATCCTAACTGTAGCATCATTTGAATTTTGGTGAAGAGCTGGTACCCTTGTGGTAAATAAATTGCAAGAGGATACCAGAGGGCAGGGCATCACAGACAGGGTGCTGATGCCTGAAGGATGACATGAAACAAGCTCTATGATGAAGGAAGTGACTGGGATCAAAAGATAAGGGAGACGGTAGTATCTAGAGAAAACCATCATCCAGTGGCAAAGTCTGCCACGTTCCACACATACACAAAAATGAAGGATTGACCCCACCGAGAATAGAACCTGGATCACCTTGGTGGACAAGTGCCCTAGCTGCTATACCAACTGCGGCCCAATCCTTGTAGTCAAAACATTACTATGATCAGGAATTTTGTTGTCTTAAATATTATTTTATAAGCATGCCAAATTAAACCAAATGCAGTATTGTCCAAATACCACTTCACTTTGGTACCTATTTTCGTATGAATATTTATGTAAAAATTTAATATGTGTATGTCTTTCCCTTGCTGTACACAGACTATCATCCTGACCTTGGTGTTCAGTGTGCTCCTCGACATGTGACATCATCTGGAGTGGTCGACCATTGGAGAGGCGTACGGTTTGAGGATGCGTTAGCAGATCGCATGCTCACAAACCAGAACACCCAGTATGTCCTAATGTCACAATCAGAGCTGAGTTACTTGGACATTAGGTGAGAGATTATCATCCGACACTCTAACTAAATAATAAACAGTAAAATAAAGACTCAAGTATTTATGATATCTGAGATTCAAAATGTAGTCATTAGGTCCCCCTAAATTAGACTATGTTCCCAAAAAGAAGATAAAAATCCTCCCTTCTCACAAATCAGTACAGTGCTTTTTGTACCATACGTAGATGTTTTTATAAATTTTAAATAAAGGTTTTGTGCTTCTGAAGTCTGTAATACAATGTTGCCCTTTAAAATATGTTAAATGTATTTTCAGCAGTGTTGCAATTTTTTTATAATGCTGGAGCTCTTTATATTTCTTACCGTTATGGAGAGAGAAAAGGGGTGAAATGAGTAGGATAAGGTATGAATATAAAAAAAATTAGAAATAAACAGCACTTAGTAGACTTAGTAGTTACTTAAGTGAGTGTACTGTATATGATTACAAAATTATAAAAATGTTACTTAATTTCAGCATTCTGCACTATATTTGATAAACTAGTACAATAATATTTTTCACCACCTTGGAAAATGTAAATGTACAAAAATTGTAATGTACAGCAGCACGCAGTAGGGGGCCAACTTGTCAGACGACATTCTAAAGGTCTGCATTATGCACTATTTGAAATAAACTAGACCATAAACATATTTACAGCATCTGGGAAAGTTTGAATGTTTACTAGCTTGTGTGATTGAGGCAGGAAATAAAGGGAGCAATAGTGGCAATATTATGTTCAAACTATGTGAAAAGCATTGTCAGACCATCATTTTACTTCACTCTGCCCACACTACATCCCTGACCTTCAGAATTTAATTTCTAGTGGAATTTTAACTCTGTTTGTATAACAGCTATGAAATTTGATTACTTATTCATAAGAGATACCTGTTTTTCTTGTTATACAGAACCACAAAATTTTTGCAAAACTGCCCGTCTCTAATTGAAATAATGAAAGTCAACAATTACGTGCAAAATTGCTAACAAAATGTGCAATTTTTAATGTATGCCTTAGTGGTAAGGTAAGTGGGCTTTATGTCTCATCGCAGCAAGGTCAGACACAACTTGCTGATTTGACAGTAGCTGGGAGAGAAGTTGGCCATGGCCTTTACTAAGGAATCATCCCAGCATTCATCTAAAACAATTTCTGGAAACCTTTGAATAGAAAAAGTAGAAAAAGTGTTTTTAATTTGAGATTTTGATTGTACATTAATCAACCAAATAGATTTTTAATTGCAAAAGCAAGTTTCACGAGTGTCGAAGTACATGTGTAAAGAGTGTTCCTTTAGGTTATGCTACGCATCATTTTTATTTATTATGCTGCCTATTTATTTTTGTTTATAATGTGTTGCTAAAATTAATATTATGGGGCCTATCTTTTAATATGACAAAAAAGTTTTATCACAAAGGCTTTATCCTTTTTGTAAAAAAGTTGTTACATATAATTGCCCAGAATTTATGTCTGGTGGAAAAACACACACACACAAACACACATAGTAAAGTTTCTTTACGCAGTGGGTAAAATACAAGGAACAAATTACACAAGTCAGCATAAATTTTATCAACAGGAAAAACCAGTGAAAACAACAAGCAAGGATTAAATTGTTGCATCTTAAATATGACATATTTTAGAGGCGAAACACGAGTGAACACAGCAAGGTATTTGTGATATAATTACTGTAATTGCAGTTTTTTTTCTGTGTCCACAAAATTTCTAACTTATGGTTGTAATAAATACTAAATTATTCTGGTGACAAATTGTCGTTTTGTAAAATGGCTTCCCCACTCCATGCATATGTATTTGTGTTGTGTAGATATAAACAAACCAAATACAACAAGCATCTGGATTTTCAACAATTGAGTTAATTATCGTACTTTTATAAAGAAAATCATTTTATTGAATTATTTTTACTATAGTATGATACTTTGCACATGTCCTCTAAAATGTTTTTTGAGGTTAGAGAAATTTATGACAAAATGACATGAAAAATAGGGATAAAGTTGACAAACATCCATGATATTACAGGGGGACAGAGACTTTGCTTACTTAATGTTGACCTAGGGTTGAGTTTATTAGTGGCATAGCCAGGTTGTTTTCCAGGGCATGCAGTATTATCTCCAACTATACATTGTGATCACGTGGCAATTGTTTTGCAGAAACAGAAGTGTATTATAGGAGAATTGTTACCTTGGCTTGTGTACACTACTGGTACGAGAGAGTATCCTCGTCTACCAGTCCAATGGTTCCACAGGCAACTCAGTGTTCTGTATAGGTAGTCGTTCTGTATAGGTAGTCGTTAATTAGCACTGCACACCGTGGAACACTCCATGCTACGCCACTGGAGTTATACCAGATGTCCATTTCACCACTATTTTCTTGTAAAATCTGTCACCTGCAATTAACCTGAAACAAGTTGGTACCACACTACACACTAATATCACAAAAATTAATTGATTTTCAGTGCATTCTTAATCAACAAGATTGTGCATTGTCACAAAATTGTAACTAAGCACATCACTACTTTCTGTAAAACTAACAATCTTTAATGAAGTGATTTTCTGGGTTATTGTATAATGTCATACTGACAATAATTGCGCAGCATTAGTAGACATTACACGTACTGTAAGTAAAATAATGCTGTTAAATGTTTGTAGGTATGCAGGATCTGGCAGGAACTACAACGCTAGTGCTTCTTTGCAAGTGGAAGGAGTGCCTCCGAGAATAAATAGCTTGTCTGTCACTCGCTCTGCTTACACCGGTATTAATGTGACTCGACCCGGAGCACCTGTCATACTGAGCAACTGCACACTTAGAAACAACAGAGGTGAGATATTTGTCTTGAGGTACACGTTGATCTGACATATAAATGTCAATGAAAAATATTGTTTTAAGACTTTTGTTTAGCTCCATACTTTAACAATTGAAAAAATTCTGAGTTGAACCAGAAGGAAAAGAATGTTTTATATTTTCAGTCATCAAATAACTTGTAGGTTGCTGGAACATGTGTTCATACAGAGAAAATTCAACTGCAGTACTGTATTTTGTGTATCTAATCCAATTTATAGTACTATCTCAAAGTAATTAACATTTTTCTAGGAATTCGTTATTTTTACATGTCACATGTAAAGATAAGTTAAGTAAATGTAAACTGTAGTAGTTGGCCATACTGACTACAGTCAACAAGGAAGGCAGTTGTAAAAAGATGGACGAACCTAACAAAATGTGATGTTGTTAAGCATTGGTTATTATGTATTTACTGTTAAATACAACATGGCAAAGTCGTGTGGAAAATACATAAAATGTGATGATCGTTAACAGACAGTGATTCGGTTCTGATACAGTAAATTATCTGTTGTATACATATTGCCAACAGTCAGACAATGGCAGCCCCGTCTGCTTTGATTCCACCACCGGGACCTGTGGACATTGATGGCCCAAATGCGGCATCCAATTGGGAAATGTTTTACCAAAAGTTCCAGTTATACATAACTGCAGCGGGGCAAACTAAAACTGAAGATGTAGTCAAATGTGCTATCCTACTCAGCCTTGTTGGTGACAATGCATTGCGCACGTACATTACATTCAAGTTTGACGGATCCGACGTGAAGAATGACAAAAAATTTAAGGATGTTGCGGACACGTTCAAGAGATACTGTTCTCCAAAGAAGAACATTATGTACGAAAGGTTTAAATTCTCACAAAGAATGTGGGAAGACGGTGAGCAATTTTACCAGTTCCTGACGGCTTTGAAAACAAGAGTGCGTTATTGCGATTATGGAGAACAAGAGGAGAGCATAATTCGAGACTGGATAATTCAAGGGTGTGAAGATTCAAAAGAGGACTTCAAGAGGCATTGCTGCGCCTGGAAGATACGTCCCTTGAGAAGGTGGCACAGCATTGCCGAGCGGTCCAGATAAGCAAGTCGCAGGCTCAGCAGATCAGTTCGGCACAACTGGCAGCGCCGGGGCAGCAAGCAGGGATGTCTGTAGATGCTGTTCAACGAAAGGAATCAAAACAACGAGCCGAAAATCAAGGAAGCAAGTTCAACAGACAAGGTAAGCAAGGGACATTTGTACACCTACAAGATGACATGTTCCAGTGTACAAGATGTAACTCCAAACACAAGAGAAGTGAATGTCCAGCTTGGGGGAAAAAATGTAATAGGTTTGGGGTATCCAACAATTTTGTGGTAGCTTGTAGAGTGAGACAGATTAAAGCAGTGCGAGTGCAGGAAGAAAGTGTTGGTGATTGTTTTAAGCTACGTAGTCTAAAAATAGTCAGTGAAGTACATGTTGAGAAACAGGGACACAAAAGTACAGCCAAGAGATTGGAGTGGAAAGAAACAATTAAGGTAGAAAATAAACTTGTTGACTTGAAAGTAGATACAGGTTCCGAGGTCAAAGTCATGCCCCTCGCAATTTTCAAAAAAATTGATCAACAATTAAAGGTGAGACAAACAAATGTGGTTTTAGAGTCATATGGGGGTAAAGCCATCAAGCCAGTAGGGTTAGTTACTTATTTTGTGAGTTTGGTAATAAGAAAGAATACCTGAATTTTTATATTATTGGAATGGATGTAGTACCATTACTTGGGTTAACGGGTTATGAAAAACTGAGTATTATTAAAGAAGTACATAGTGTTGTAAAACACACAGCAAAGGAAAAATTAATTAATGAAAACATTGATGTGTTCACGGGTATGGGTTCTTTTCCTGGGGAGCATGCAGTCAAGGTAGAGAACCAGGTGTGCAAACGTTTCAAGAACCTCCCAGAAGAGTTGCAAAATCAAGACTTTGTCTTTTAAAAAATGAACTTGGCAGGTTAGAAAAAGCAGGTGTTATCATCAAAGTCGAAGAGCCTAATGTAGAGGGGTTTATAAACAATATTGTCATAGTAGACAAACTCAATGGTACTGTAAGGATTTGTTTAGATCCGGTAGGACTTAATAAAGTCATATTCAAGAAAAGATATTGGATGAAGAAATTACAGGACATTCAAGACAAACTTCACAAAAAGAAATACTACACAGTGTTTGATTTTAAAGAGGGTTTCTCGCAGTTGAAACTCACCCAGGATTCAAGAAAATATGTAATGTTTTCAACTCCGTTCGGAATCTACGCGTACACGAGAATGCGGTATGGTCTGGCATCTGCACCAGAAGAGTTCTAGGAAGAAGTTGACAGGAATTATGGAGACATTCCAAACTGCACTGCGTACATTGATTAACTCATATGTTACGGAGAAACTGAGGAAGAACATGACACAGCTGTAAAAGCTGTATTAAAAAAAACTAGGGAGCTCGGAGTCAAATTCAATCCTGATAATGTACAATTCAAACAAAGTCAAGTTAAATACTTAGGCCATATATTTTATGAAAAAGGTATGGAAATAGATCCAGAAAGAACCAGGGCACTATTGGATATCAAAATGCCACAGAATGTCAAGGAGTTACAAAGAATTCTGGGAATGTTCAACTATGTGAGACCATATTTAGAAAATATGTCGGAGGTGGAGAAACCATTGCAAGATCTAAGGAAGATAGATGTAACTTTCAAGTGGTTGCCAATCCACAAAGAGGCCATTTCCAAGTTGAAAGAAATGGTAGCTCAGGCGCCATCTTTGCGATGTTTTGATCCTTTGCTCCCCATAAGGAATAAGGATACAATGTGATGCGTCTCAGTCAGGGCTTGGTGCATGTCTACTACAAGAAGGACAACCAATTGCGTTTGCCTCGGGGAAAATGACTGATAGCAAAAGAAACTGGGCACAAGTGGAAAAGGAGATGTTGGCTATTGTTTTCGGGGTGACAAAATTCCATGAATAGATTTTTGGGTATAATATTTAGGTGTCTACAGACCATAAGCCATTAGTTCCATTGATGAAAAAACCGGTAGGGAAAATAGGATCTACAAGGTTAAAAAGGTTAAGGCTAAAACTCTTACCCTATCAGTTGGCTGTCTCGTACCTGCCAGGAAAAGACATGCACATTGCTGACTTGTTGTCACGATCATACGTCAGTGACAGTGTTGTAGATGACCCAGAGATATCTCGCATGGTACACAGTACACAGTGTATCGAGGCATTTAGCTATAACACCTGATAGGAGGGCTCAGTTCGAGGAAGAAACAAATCACGACCAGGAATTAACTCTATTAAAGAATTACTATGCCAAGGGATGGCCAAAGCAAAAGAAACGGGTTGAACAATGTATACATCAGTATTGGCAGATACGGTACGACATATTTGTGGAGGAAAATTTAGTATTCTACAAGGACAGAGTAATACTACCGAAGAACCTACGAAAAGAAATGTTACATTTGGTACATGAAGGGCACTGTGCCGTGGACAGATGTATGGCAAGGGCAGGTAGTGTGTTATATTGGCCAGGATGGGCAAAATATGTTGAAGATTTTGTAAAACAGTGTAACCCTGTGAAAAATATGCCCCTAGGAACAAAAAACAAGAATACCATACTAGAAAAATACCAAGTTTGCCATATGAACGAGTGTCTGTTAACATTTTCGACTATGCAGGAAAAAGTCATCTCGTTGCGATTGATGCATAATTGAAATGGGTGGATATTGTCCCTATGACTGGCAAATCAGCAAAACACGTCATAGATGCATGCAAAAATATTTTTTCAGTGCATGGTGACCCACAGGTTTTGGTTGCAGACAATGTACCTTTCAATTCCACAGATTTTGTGAGATTCGCACATTACAGGTTTGAGCTTGAGTTCAGTAGCCCTAGATATGCTCAAAGTAATGGTTTGGCAGAGAAAGGGGTGCACCTAGCTAAGCAGCTATTTCGTAAATGTTCAAAGACAAAACAAGACTATAGGGATGCACTGAGGAAGTACCGAAATACTCCTATTCCAGGGTTTGGAGCCAGTCCATCAGAGTTGTAGAATCGTCGCAGAGTCAGAACTAATGTACCAATGACACAGGACAAATTGAAACCGAAAGTACAGGAAGGTGTGTACGACTGGTTGACTAGAAGAAAACAAGCTACTGACAAGTGGTATAATAGAACAGTAGGCAGGAAGGAAATGGAGTTTCAAAAGGGACAGGATATTGTTGAAAGGACCAATCAAGATAAATGTTGGAGGACAGCCAAAATAGTCAGCAAGCATCATGCACCAAGAAGTTACTGGGTGAAAAACTACAGAGGCAATGTCATCAGAAGAACCAGCAGGGACATAAAAATTTCAAACAATGTGTACTGTCCTACGATGGACTATGGTAATATTGAAGTTGGTCAGAATGTACAGGATACACATCAAAGAAGGGCGAGCAGAGAAAGTGTAAACATTAATGAACAGTTGGACAGCAGCATCAGTGATGAAGATGTGTTCAGCCAGGTAGAAGGGTTCAAGGGATTTGACAATGCAAGTAACAATAGCAAAGTGGCAGTAACAACAAATCATAGACCAGTAAGAGTAACTAAAAAGAAGCCAGTTTGCTTGAACTGTGTCTGTATAAGGGGAAAGATAATAAAAGATTAGGTTTATGTACTATTAGATTAAGTAGATAAATGTTATTCAACTTAATGAACGATTAGGTTTATGTACTATTAGATTAAGTAGGTAGGTAAATGTTGTTAAACTAGGAAGAAGGGTTCAAGGGATTTGACAATGCATGTGACAGTTAGTGAAGTGTCTGTAACAATAGGTAATTAAAAATAAGTAAGGTTGTTTGAACTGTGACTGTATAAAGGGAAAGATAATGTAAAGATAGGTTAAGTAAATGTAAACTGTAGTAGTTGGCCATACTGACTACAGACAACAAGGGAGGCAGTTGTAAAAAGATGGACAGCCTAACAAAATGTGATGTTGTTAAGCTTTGGTTATTATGTATTTACTGTTAAATACAACAGTGTATGCAACATGCATATATACACTGTTAATAAATATCTCAGACGTGGGACTAGTAGGTTGTCAGCATTAGACTTGGGTCACATTACCATGAGGCTTGGACCACTTAAAATTTTTGTGTTTGAGATATCTGTAAATATTTTTGAACAATCTGAAGTGTTATTTTATTTATTTTTGTATCTTAACTAACAACCTCTAAACATGACATTCCCTGCTGACCACATGATTCTGCAGTGCATGTAATGTGTTATGTTCTGCATCAACTGAGTAGCAAATTATCCTTGTCCATTTCTGCTCTGTATTGGCACATAGAGACCTATGACTGTCAACGCGAAACAATATAGTGAACCTCAGCGTTCACCGAAAGTGGCCACCGAATGTGTAGTCATCACTATCCTTAAACACTATGACGGCTCACTCATCTGCCCAACTTGAACAGGCTGATAGTTGAGTGGCAATCTGAAATGATTACTACCAACTTACACACTAGCAAAGATGCAGCAATATTTGTGTCCCACGATGTCTCCAATGAAGGGTTAAATTTTATTTATGTCTTTCAGCAGCCTCCCTTCCCCCATACCACCCTTTCTCTTCACTCTGATTAGGTCACTGCACCAATGCAGTAGCCTACATGAAACCCAATACACTCGTGTATGTATTGTAATAAATTTTCTCAGCATTTGTCCAAAATTTTGGTTGAGGTGTATGCAGCGTTGAACAAGAAAATGTTTAGAAATTTTAAAACACATAAGTAGTTTTCCAAATTAAATGTTCCCAGCAGTATTATGATTTGTTGTAACTGTTGTACATAAGTATGTATGTAGGCGTACATTGATGTTATAAAGTCCCATTCTCTTAATAAATCTTTATTGCATAATCTTACATCTACATAAAAAAAATTAGTAGCTACAAGTAAAAGTGTTCATTTAAAGTAGATATAAAATATTTAATTTCATACTTTTATTCTTTGTTAATGATATTAGAAGTTATCTTCGGAAAAAAATACAATTGAAACTTCCAGCTTAGCTGTCAGCAGTTATTAATATAAAAATTGTTTGAAGTTAGTTTTATTGCGTATTGGAAAGCATTACATAAGAGTAAAAACTAATTCCCGGTATTGCTGAGCATAAAGAAATAACTATGACTTTGTAAAAAAAACTGAAAATATAAGAATAATTATATTTTATTGTGACCCATTGTTACTTTTAATCTCTGTGTTACAGGATATGGACTGTACGTGAACAGCTCGTCGGGTTCAGTGCTCTTGGACAACTGCCTGGTGACAGAGAATGGAGGTGATGGAGTGCGCTATGTCAACCATGATCTAGACATGACACAGGGAGTGGATCGCAGTAACTTGTATGACTTCTGCACTTTGCCTACAACAGCTGGTCAGACATTTCCTATTGAGTTCACTGTTCAGCAGAACATTTACAACCCTTCTGAGAAGACTTGTACTAAGGTAACAACGGTTGTCTGCTGCAGATGTTCTGTAGTTTGTTATTTTTTTAATAGAAAAACTGGATACCTACTATATTGATTTTGGAATAAATGTTTCTCTGAAAATGAAATATATAAAATTATGTTTTATGTTATATTTGAATTATTAATTTTAGTTGTATAGATGTAAGTTATTAATTGTAATTGTATCAATGTGTACATGCAAATAAAATTAATTTACTGTGCGAGCCATGACTGTTATACCTTTAAGAAAATGTTCGGTACTTCTGTTTGTATAGTCCTTAATTAACGTGCCTTGGCTTAAAATTGTTTAGTTATTATGTCCTTTATGATTTAATATTGTAATTTAATTGATGTTGGCAGTTTAGCATCATTTGAAACTTGCTATATTTTCTCTGTTTTATCACGTTTTGTCTTATTGTGCAGTCTATCATGCACACCACTTCCATCTCTATAGCTGCCAACTTTTACGATTTGTCCGGAAAATAAACGTAAGTGTGTTGCTTTTTACTGTGTTACGGACGAGTGGTTTTTTTTACGAATTGGAAATATTTTCCGATTTTTTTTATTCATTTACAACTCCAGTATGACTACTCCGCGTACTGTGGTGGTACTTAAGCCCCAAATTTCCACATACAAAATATTTTCAGACTGTCTATTCAAACTACCACGGCATCACGTGCAGTAGAGAGGGTATTTCATTGGTAGAAAGGCGTGCAAGAGCACGGAAATTAAATAAATCAGATTTCATATGAATGGCACATTTACTTTGGCGCAAAGTCACTTGGCATTACAAGCAAACAAAAACAACAAAACAAAACACGCTCCACCGGTGGGCTACTAATACAAAATATTATAGCTTAGGCTATTTGCAAGAGTTACAAAAAGAGTTCCTTCAGGCCCGCGTACATCACACCCAAACGCCTCTGTAAACTCGTACGCAAAACTACTGCGCCAATCAAATAATTACTGCGATGTCCATCAAGCGGAGAACTGATAGAAATAAAAAAAAAATAATAATAGGCCTACAAGTAATGAACTATGAAGCTAATTCATCTTAGGCGCACGGCCCTCGCCATCACATAGTTCACCCAGCCACGTGGGCGAACCCCTTATCTCACGAGCGCAGTCATGACACGTCTTCATCTCACAGCGGGTCAAGCAGAACTGTGGCAGAGCCCAGGGCATGCACGGCTGACCGAGGGTGCCATAGCTTCCAACCCAGTGCACATATCCCTTCGGAACACATTTAATTACTATGCTGTACATAAACAGCTCAGAACTCTCAATTTAAAATATACGACTCTTGGCAATATATACTTAATACATACATTTCTAGATTACGTTAAAAAGGAACATTTTGACATAAAATTATGCAATATACCAAAGGCTTCACTGGCGGAGTGATACATTGCGGCCATTGCCGGAAACTTAGCAACGGGTGATTCCCAGAATTCAAGGCCCTTTGTCCAACCTCATGTGCTCCTTGCCTGAGGCCATCCACAAAGATCAAACTTACACAAAACTGAAAATGTGAAATACACCCTATGGCTTTTAAATTACATCAATAAGTTATTTAGATAAAGTTTATGAAATACATTGCTGAACAAAATGAGACTAGTCTGAACTCTCTACGTCAAAATTGACTGTTCAATATCAATAAATTAGTAATTATGAAAACTAAGCTAACATTAGCCCTATGTAGCCCACCGCAGTAATAATTGATTAGTTACAAATAAATTTGTTTTTAAGATTGACAGATTCTTGCTTCAGGATGACATTCCATAGCCTCGCAGGACTAAAGTTCATCCACAGATCTTGATGTTAGATATTATACCTCAATAAATAAGGAAAATATTTAATTAAGATAAAATCTCGGCGAACAAACGATGCATTTAAACTCAGAAAGCCGGACAGACTCATCACTTTGAGCGGGCAATTTATGAAATGTGGGGCTTCACTTCACACTGCACACAATATCAAATTAAACCAAAGTAACTGGTTGCTGCCTTAGTGAGTTGGGGGCTCTTATGTGTGGGTCGGCATTGTGGTCGGTGTTAGACTACACTGGGGTCGAACAAACAACATCAAAATTAAAAAGAAAAAGCAGGAAAACATGGCTTGTGAGGCCAGGTGACTTTACAGTACGAAGTAAATTGAGTTAAATTTCTACCAGTAGTTAACTTTTCTATAAATCTTTTAGCTTCACTTTATCTTTATTTATCTGAAAACTTAATGTTAATTGTATAGGACATTGAATTCACGTAAAATCAAAACACAATTACGCCCACCGTGTGTGCATGTTAGTTGAAAAGGCTGCCACTAGATGACCTTGTATATAGTTATCAATTGTCCTTTATTTACATTGACTCGTGTTTCTTGGCAAATGGCGACGTTCTTTAAAACATGTATTTCTTTTGTGCAGACGAGTTGTGTTTTTAGAATTGCGAGAGCACTACCAGAGCTCCCAAGTAATTATTTACGTTGGCAATTTTTCAAACATATGTTTCGTTTAAATAATTTGTGTCACAAAATTTCGTACTGTTTTTGTGCGGTCAATTTATGCTATCTGTTAAACAATGAGCAATAAAAAAAAGTATTTTAATTTGTATTAGGTACATAGCTTTCACTGCTGAGTTTCCGTGTATTTTAAAGTTGCATTAAGGTGAAACATTTGTTTTTTGCAATGTCTGCAAGTGTGACTTTAATATATCCAGACGTGCCAACTTTTATGATTTGTCAGTAAAATGTACTGAAATGGTAGTGCTTTTACAATTTCACGGAAAATTGTAAAATTCTACGGTATTTAATTTTATGTTTTGCGATGAGATGTGCCTTTTTTTAGAATCAGAAATAGGGAAACACAGTATGGCCTAGTTCTACCAACATAAACTGCATTTCTGATCATGTTTCATTTGAATAATATGTACTAATGGCTGTAAAAAAGTTTTTAGTGGGAATTCAACAGTTGGTCACAATTAGTAAGTCGTATGAACCAATGAGAAATTTATAGTTGAAAGCCAATCGGTAGCTTTCTTCAATAGGCAGTTTCAAAATTTAGGAGTGCGTGTGGAATTTGTTTGGAATTCAGCTGACGGAGGGGGTAGATTCTTCACACATGTAAGCTTTTGATTTTGACGATGAAACACTAATCTGTAGCTCTTTTAATATGAATCACGCATATGGATACTGTTTTCACATGTCAGAAACGTGTGGTGTTAGTTTGAGAGGATGCCTAACCTATTCATACAAACAACATAATATGTAAAGATGATGGTTTATCGCAGGAAAACTTGATTGTTTACTAGATTTCAACACATGTTCAGCATATTAAATTGTTCCTGGCTTTCTCTTGTACGTGGAGCTGTTGCTCTATTTCACTGAGGCAACAAGAATCCCACTATTGTAATATTTGATGCCTGTTGTTGGTATGCAGACAGCTACCACATTGTGTTGGAAGTATATCACCCAATCATACATGTTGCAAGAAACTACAACGCTCAAGGGTATGTTGGCCCAAAACATTTTCTTGATTTACCATCATCTCTAATAATATGTATTTGGAGCAAAATACGTTTGTGAAGCGTACATAAAAGAAATTCGTGTTTATTACTATTTGCGAAGTTTGTGAGTTGTAAACGTATTTATGCATTTCATAAAGTAATAAAACATAATGTTACCAACTGTAACTTAGCTTATGTAAAACAAATGTTAAATTCCGAACTTTACAGTGAAACTGATTTTCCTTTAAGCATTGCCAGTGTGAAATATTTATTTAGATTTTTGTTAGGCCTGGCTTATTTCATGACATAGTTGCAGGTTGTGTGTGTCAATTAAATTAGGAAGGCTTCTGAGCTAGGAACAAAAAGTTAATTCAATTAAATTCTTTTATTGTCCTGTAGACTACATCATATAAAGAGATTGTACAAGTAGTATAGGACTCGTCATAGAAGAGCTATGTGTTGTATCAGGCAGTTGGTAGCACGGCAGTTGACCTGGAGAGGCCGGCCGGGACGGAGGTGCGGAATGTGAGCCGAGATACAGCATTGTTCCCGCGAGATCGCAAGGGCGTATCGTATCATTAGTAGTAGTAGCCGAACCCAACACAACATGGTGACATTGAATTCACGTAAAACCAAAACACAATTACGCCCACCGTGTGTGCATGTTAGTTGCAGAGGCTGCTGCTAGATGGCCTTGTATATACCGTAGTTATCAATTGTCCTTTATTTACATTGACTCGTGTTTCTTGGCGAATGGTGATATTCTTTAAAACATGTATTTCTTTTGTGCATTAATTATTGTAGTGGCTTTGAAGATGATATACTGTACTCTTATTCTTCCTTTAATTGAATAGGTCTTGCAGGGACATAGCCAGAGGAGGGGGATCCATGGGTTCCATCTAGGGTTCCCTCCCCCCTTATCTAATGGAAACTGCTTAAATAACATTATTTTGCACCTTGGAATCCAAATTTTCATGGGAAGGGCCCCCTAGAGTGCTTAAATAGCACCATTTTGCACCTTGAAAATCCAAATTTTCCCGGGGGGAGAACCCCCTGACTCTCCAGTTTATTGGAGATTGGTATTATATATGGTTTGGGCTCCCTTTAATCACAAATCCTGGCCATAGCACTGGATCTGCAAGTTGACCTTTACTTCCATCTAAATTCTGCTTTAATTAAAAAAGTCTCCTTTAACTAATTCTACTTATTTGTCCAACCACAGCTCTTCTTTTGCCATGTTTTGTAAAATTTAATTTTTTTTTTGTCAGCAAGCTGAGTTGCAGTATATTAATCAGCACATGTACGTATGTGTTACAGCAATTCTACACCCTTCCAGGCCTAACCCTGACACTACAGTTTCTGCAACTGATGACAAACCAGAATGACAGTGCATCCATTGAAGTGTTTGATGGGCTAAGTTCAGGTGACAGGAAGCTGGCGTCACTCAGCATACGGAATGGTACCAAGCCACAGAGTGTTACCACTACCGGCAGAACTGTTTACATCACGTTCCGTGCAAAGCCCAAGGTGGAGGTGCTGGCATTTCTTCTACTGACTGTTCAGTCAAGTAAGCTGGCAACAAATAATCACATCTCCGTCAGTAATTTTTCTTCAGTTAAATGGGTTAAATGTGTTTGTGTTTGTAAGTTTCATAAAATAAAAGTGTTAACTGGGAAAATACAGGAACCATTAGTATTTTGAACCAGTTAGCTTTTTATGTGAGTATTCACTGTATGTAACTGACTAACTTTTTACTCGGTGCATCATTTAAATTACAGTAAAAAAAATTACAAACTGTGTCAGCTAGAAGTATTGGAAATTGTAACGTAATGCTGGCTGTTAGTTCATGTGACCATGAAATAAAGCAAACACTGTTGACATATACATTGCCCACGCCCCAGATCTTAGTCCTTGATGGGTATGAATATTTCATCATAACGACATGAACGCTGCAGCAACGTTTTAGCAAACATGTCCTAGTTAAAGACACTACTGACGATTGATGGTGTATAAACATGCTGCTAATCTCGTCGTAACTTTTATGCCTGTATGGGTGAAAAACACATACCTGCCAGGGACTCAGAGCTGGTGCTTAAACTTATAAGCTCTTCTGTTTTTTTTAAATATGTTTACTGTATAGTTCTTTATAAAATGTGCAGTGTGATGAAAGAAAATTTGTGTATTACACCACTTCAACTTTAGCTGGGTTTATCCTGTTTTGATTTATGCACACAGTTCTTTTATTATCTTTGGCCCACAACACAGATGCATAATGCTAGGCCTATAGAATTTTACATTATGTATTTGATAAAATTTTCAGTTGTTTATTTAGGGGCTGATGTTAAGCTCTGTGTTCCATTGTACCATTGCAATTTAAGAACTACGTGAGTGAAAATAAACTCTTACTATAAATTATAATTCTCGTAACGTAGGCCTATTTTCTTTTCTAGCCACTTCATGGCCATGTCAGTCTGGTGCTGTTACATTTAGAGAGTTTTCCTGCTTGGTGTTTTTTTTTACTTATTCATACTAAAATTAAATGTATTCACGGGTAATCACACGCCATGGTGTTGTATGATACCAGTCTGTGCTGAAAACTTACATCCAGTTCATTACTGTGGACTAAAGGATTACTTTCAACATATTATTGTATTTACCAGTGATAATAATGTTAAAATATTTACGCATTGCTTTCAGAGAAGCAAAGTTAGTTGTAAATTATCACTTACACTTTATGATGTTGCAGATTATCTCTTATGTTCATAATGTCTTATCATAGGCTTAGCGTGATTAAAATTTTGTGGATGCCCTTTACCTCAAAAAATGAATAATAAAGCAACAACATGTTTGGAAAGATTTTGGTAATAATTCTGTACGTAACATAAGCATCACAAATCATCAATATTTATGCTTAAATTGATATCAAAGAGTTGCAATACTCACATTTTTCATTTTGTAGGTATTAGTATATAAATGTACTTGGAATTATTTAGGTCTCCCGTGGCCCCATCATTTCCCCCTCCCTCTCCCTTAATCATCTTCTTTCACCTACCTCTGAGGTTTTGTCTGTGCGTTTCATTAAGTCTGCTGCACTGTTTTTTATGACTGATTTGAAGTAGTTACTCTTTGTTTAATTTTTTGTAGGAAAGACATATGACTTAAATGTATCTGAATCTACTGTGGCTGATAATAATGGCAGAGGAGTTGCAATTGAAAACATGCGCAGTCAGCTGCACATCCACCAGACGTCAGTGTCCAACAACAACCACGTAGCCGGAGTCCATGTTCTGGATGGTGTCGGAGATGTCAACATTTCTGACAGCAGGATTGCTTTCAATGTCGGTGATGGCATCAACATTACATATGTTGGTGGCAACAGGAACATCACAAGAAGCTGGTTATCTTCCAACAAAGGCTATGGTGTATCTTTGTGGCTCAACAACAGCATTGATTCTCCTCATATTGCATTTAACCAAACAACTGTCATCTCTTACAGTGAGATATTTAAAAATGAAGATGTGGGTGTGTTTGTCGGAAACCATTCGAAAGAATCATTTGTGAATATCAGTGGAAATTGGTTCAATAGCAGTGTATCTTCTGCAGTGGAAATAGAGTCTGCGTGGAAATATGGTAGTAGTTTGTTAAAACTGCATATTGGCAACAATTATTTCATCCAAAATCATAGGCATGCAATCAAGATAAGCCCAGCATTAAATGTTGATGGAAGGATTGAGTACAACTATTTTACAAAACATATATATGGCTGTATATTGGTGAAGAACAAACTTATAGAAGAGTTTAACATCTTGCCTGCAAAATTTTTAATTCAATATAATGAATTTGAATTCAACCAAGGTGTTTATGTAGTTAATCTTGGTTTGTCTCCATACAGTGAAGTACAACATTTGCTATTTACCAGGAATTTTGTCAGAGACAATAGAATAAAAGAGCCATTCAGTTTCAGTGACAGGACAGATTTGAATCCACGTGGCAGAGTTTCTGCTCCTATAGTAGTCAGTTCCAGTAATGTTGACATATTCCGGAATATCCTTCAGAATCCAGAGTCAAATTATGAAGTGGGTTCCCACTTAGAAGATCAGAGCAAGGTGCTAAATTGCACTTACAATTGGCTTGGATTCTCTACTGAGGAGAAGATATTTTTCAGACTCTTTCACAGGTAAAAAACATTTCTTAATAATATTTTGTGTTAAATATGTTTTTGTTTTTAATTCATAATTCTTCTAGAATAATAACTTAAATACTGGTACATTATTGGAAAAGTTAGTTTGAAGTTATTGCTATGTTTGGCCATATATCTATATTGTAGCTGGTTTTATGTCAAGATTAGAGAACTGTTTCACGTTTTGTTTTGGTGACATTACTGTTTTTTGTTCATTATATTTTGTACATTTCCGACATATTCAAATTGCCCAATTCTCTAATGTCATACATAAAAAAGTGCCCTAAGTTAAGAGTTTGATAAAACATAAGTAAACAATTAGAATGAAAATGTTAAGATTACTCATTTTAGTGAGTGGAATAAGAATAATTTGACCATATATTGGTATGTGTTTAAGGAAGGACCGGTTCAATCTTGCAAGAATCCAGTACCTCCCATTTCTGCTGCACAGCAGTAATCCTGGGGATAATCGTATTGTAACAACACCCCTGTATGTACCCCAGTTCCACGTCACTGGGACAAATGTGGTGGGTGGTGAGGTGGATGGGGTGGAAACTCTCCGTGCAGGGGAGTACACCGTGGAGAGGGATATCAATGTCAGACCTGGTGGCAAGCTAACAATTCAGGCAGGAGTCACACTAAGGTACGTACTTATGTCGTATGAAACTGTCAGTTATGGTTTTGCAGATACAGTGAAACAGAATAAGGTGCTTTTTTTGTATCTCTTGCTGACTACAGTTTGGTATCACTAGAGCCTATCTTTCAACTTGTCACTGAATGAGATGGCATAAAGTAACATGTTAATTCTCATCTGAGAGGACCCGGGTTTGATTCCCACCTCCGGCCATCCAAATTTCAGTTTTCCATGGTTTTCCGAAGTTACTGCTGGGGAATGATGGATGGTTCCTTAACAACGGTCGTGGCTGATTCCTCTCCCATTCCTGTCCTTTAGTACTTAATATTTTGAGTGTAACTATTGCTAACGACATTGTTTTTGATGATATGTAAATCCCATTCATTCTTTCATTAATTTTCTAATTTATTCTTAACTACACCTTGTTGGGTGTGTGTGTGTCATGTATTCAAATGGATGCAATTTTTAATTGTTGATGACAGTACATACAACATGTTGTGAGTATATCTAAAAAATTAAGTAGCAATAGAATATTACAGTAAGTTATATTCAAAGATGCCTTAGATGAGTGTTATATGAGTGAAAAGGTATCTAAACCTAACCTAGGCCCTCCTGACCTTGTAGGCTACATTATGTTCGTGATACGGTATTGTTGTTTGCTTAATAGCTATCCAACCACTTAGTGGCACTGTTTCAGTTTATCGTTGTACAAATTTAGAGTTTTACATATTTGTTCTTTTCTGATAATGGATTGTACACTTTTATTATGTTTAGCGTATCACTAGCTATTAAAGATAATTTGGTATTTATATCAGTAGGTACACTGTGCAAGAAATTAAGAGTAAAAATTACATCTCAGTACACACTAAGAATAAATGCTTAGCTACATCCTACATCTTGGTGACAGCAATTTATAGCGTCTGCTCCCATGATGGGTGTGATTTGGAGACTTGCTGAATCATGTTTTGTATATAGTGGTTTTAGAAAAATAGTGTTCCTCCTTGTGCCTTAGAGACAAGTTATACTGCCAGCTACCTAGCAATCATTTTAACAGCATTGCACATTGAGTTTCCAGAAATATTTAATTTGAATCTTTCAAATGGCAGAAACCGTAAAACAATCCCTGGTAAGGGTAGTCATCATAGATTTAATAACTTATAAATTACAGAAACCTTAGGGTATTCATCATTAATGATCAAGTGTCTGAGGGAAAGGGATGTTGGGAAAGGCAAGTCTACAGAATTAATCTTATAGGCTAGACCAGCAGTTCCCAACCTGTGCTCCATGGAGCCCTTAGGGCTCTGTGTGTACTTCCCAAGATTTCTGCAGCTCACCAGCAGTATAAAATATGTTTGTACTGCGACAATGTTTATGTACGATGAGATTTTGAGAGTATTATGTGATAATTGAAAACGAATGTAGTGTTAGTTTTAAAGCTTAAATTTGATTGTATAGATATGCACATTGTTTATTTTGGGGTTAGGTTTCACCTCAAAACACCAATTACTTGATAGATATAGGATGGTAGTGTGGCAGGCCTAAGCAAAGGACTCCGCCATATAAGTGGATTATAAAAAAAGGTTCCGCGAGCCATGAAGGTGTAGAACTGCTGGGCTAGACAATGGTCATGAAAACTGTTGTATATGAGTATTAAACTGTAAATTCAGCATTCCAGCTGTGTATAACTGAATATTTTCTGGATTTGGATGCTGTACAACACTCGCAAAAAGTTAATATGATGAAACAAGCAATGTTTGTGATGGGAACTTTCAGGTTTCCCCCTTCTATTGGTATGATGGTGGCTGGTAAGTTGGATGCAAGAGGAAATGGACCCAACGACATACGCCTAACACTGAAGGACGTGCGTGTGGAAACACCAGAAAATGACACAGATATTGCTGCAGAAGACAGCCACATCCCTGTGCGGCTACTTGGAGGCCGAACAAACCAAGAAGGGAGACTACAGGTACAAAAAGTAGTAGATAATTTTTCTCTCTTTATTAGAAAATGCAGTAATAGTTTAAACTGTGTATGAGGCACTTTTTGTTATTAGGTGGTGGTGTATTTCTTTCTGTGTCCAATGTTATAAATATTGTAGTAAATAAAGTATTTTGTATGTGTGCTTTGGCATGCTTATTACCTCTGCCATATACAGTACAACTCTAGAAGTTTTTGAAGGGACTGAAAAATTCAAACTTATTAACAGGGAAAACTTCTTAAAAGGGTAAATTTACTATTGTAAGTTAGTAATGGAAGTGGTAAATATAATTCAAACTTATTATAGGGGAAAACTTTTTAAGTGGGAACTTCTTAACAGAGTTTTACTGTAATCAATTAAACCTTAGCATACAGTAAAACCATGGTAGAAAGTAAAGTGAAGAGATTTTGGTCAGCTCTCAACATGTAGATATTTAGTGCTGGTGAGGGGTGATATTATGTATGAGCAACGCCGGAAAAGGGGAACAAGGGAAATGGGAGAACCCACCAACCAACAGCATCGTCCTACCCCTAGTAAGACGTTTCTAATGTAAGAAGTTTTGCACCTCTTCTGTAAGAGTACATATATTTGAACCTTTATTAGAGGTTTTTCAGACTAATAAGCATAACTTCTTCTTGTCGCATCACAAATTTCTTAATAGGGTTTTTACTAATTGCATAAAAATAATTTTCACTTGAAGTAAACTCTTGTGTAAAATTTGTGTATACAAACACAAACAACACTGCAAATGCATGTGTGTGTCTGGCATGACTCATCAACCCACACACATGCAGAATGAGTGGCCAGTTGCCTGCCACAGTCTCCGTTACAATGGCATTGGTTGTAAATATCTGTTCACTCATATTAAAAACCTGTTCGTTTCTTATTGCTAATTTTTTTAAAATGAAACTATCAACACTCCCATAGTGTTACATCAGTTGAGCAAGTGTAAAATAAATAACTTTGCTTAGACAACACTAGAAAATAGCAAAGGTGATGAAAGAAATTTGGACTTGTCGAGCATGTAGTTTTGGAAGTACAACACTTTAATATGATGAGTCAGTTACTAAAGCATGTATGGAATTTTGGGCAAAACTGCAATGCATTAAAATTTACAGAGCATTATAATACAATTTTTAAACAGGTGAGTGACATGTTGTTTATTATGGCCAGGTTCGTGTGGGCCAAACCTGGGGGACTGTCTGCAATTACGGCTGGAGTATCACAGATGCTGCTCTCGTCTGTCATCAGCTTGGTCTAGTTCTGAACCCAGATGACTGGTTTCTTGAGAGGGCAGAAATACCTGATGCAGGCACAAATGAACCTGTCATACTTAGGTAATACAGTTATTTATAACCATAATTAATTATGTACACACATATTCACAGGCTGCTACTTGTTGATACTTGTGTACAAAAGTTGAAGGATACACATTCTTGCACAGATACAAGTCTTTGTTTTTTTTTTTTTTCTTCAAAAGTACAGAAAATGTACTTGGATGGATGCTGTGTGTTATTTAAATAAAACTTTACTTAGCATTTCGTTTATTTCCCGGCCTCTAGGTTCACACAATACCAACTCTCCATCAACCAAATCACTGTGTTCTGTCAACATGCTGTGTAAGGAAAATGACAAATGTTGCGACTGCACATCTGTACAACATACTGTGTATACCTTCCAACTATTTATGGCTATCTACAAGTAGTTAGCATTCTGTGTGCACTTATTCATATGTCTTTATAATATCTGAAAATAATTATTAGTTGAATAACCTATCTTATACAATTTATCAAAACTTTGTAACAATTTTTTTATTTATTTTTTTTTTTTTTTAAGTTTATGCACTGATAGCTGTTCACCATTACTAACAATTTACTTTTGGTTTTTGATGTCAGCAATGTTCAGTGTACCGAGGATGATGTCGACATCACGAAATGCAGGGCTGAATTAGTCAACGACTTTGAGAACTCCTGTGGTCATGAAAATGATGTGGGACTGCGCTGTCATGATGCATCTTGGGCTGGAGTGAGGTTGGGCGTATTAGCAGAAATGGCCACCTTGCAGTACATCACAGTAGAGAAAGCTGGATTGTTTGATTACTCCACAAATGCCTTCAAACCAGGTGAGTAAACACAAGTTAACAGATTTCCATTTCTTGATTTACTGGATATGGGAAGAAGATGGTCATAACATTCAGAAAAGTCCAGTCGTTGAGAATAATTTGCAGTATATTATAGACACAAGACCTACATGTAAATATTTACTGCAGGCCAAATAGGTATAAATTTAGTGTTAAATTTTTAAAAAATTCAATTTTTAAGATAACAGTTTTAAAAATTTATGTAAGTATTTTATTATAGTGGTAGTGTAATATTTGTAGTTTGTCTTTTCGTACTTATAAATTCATGTGAGCACACATATACTTCTAGAAAAATACTGAAAAAGGTATGAAAATATGTAATAAAAAATGTAATTACTTAAAAATGTTTAGTCACAGCACATGTAATTTTGTTGGGAGAAGCACTGCTGAGTTTATTATTTTTCCAAATTTCATATTGACGTATTCCTGCAAATGCCTTGATGATGATGTTAGCGGGCTAATGAGCGACCGTTCTAGGTGGCGAATGTCTCACAGAATTAGGCTTAGCCGCTCCTGGGTACGAGTGAGCTTCGCCGACCTGTTTATTTTATAAATGTATCTTTTTTTTTGGCAGAGTTCAAGTACGGAAGGCGTCTGGCCGGATCATTTCTTTGGTGTAGACATTTCTTCCTGCACAAATGAATTTGGGTCATAACAGCTATGTATCAGTTCTTGTGCGGCCTATTGCTGATGTTTGTCAAGTGTGGCTATCTCTTTTTGAGTAATACACAATTCTAAAATGGTGTCATCAGACATTGGGGTACACTTAAATGGAATTAAATACTGGTTAAAGTTCACTGAGTATTCGTGGCATGCAAAGCTGGATGATTTACACTGTAGTACTGTACATTCTTCAATAATAACTAGCTGAATGCGTGGTTAGCACAACAATTTACACTGAATGGAGCCTTGCAAACGTAATTTCTGGTTCTGACTTCCGGTACGTCAAGTGCGCCTTGTGGCATCTAAATACACTATGACTTAGGTGTATTCCCATATGCTGCAAAGGTTCTAGGGGGTACCTTGGTCTCCCATAAGCAAGGCTGAGCACAGAGGGCGTAGAGAGACAAGATAAGTAGGTATAACTGGTCCACAACCCTTGAGGAAGGATGGGGGGTGGGTGCATTGGATCTCTCGGGGAGGCCAAACCATAGATTGCTGACTTTATTGGGTGAGAGTTTCCCTTTTATACCTGCCCAGAGGCTTAAAGGCCTGTTAGTGGGTGTCAGGAATTCACAAAAATGAAACTTTATAAGTTCATATTCGAACACAACTTATTATCTAAGGTGTAATTTGTAAAATACATGGAAAATGAATTAATGATCCTGCTATATGATAACAGTTTTACCATATTATATTTATAAAATATTAACACATGCCCACTGGCACATTCTAAATTATGAATCTCGCTAATGTCATGTTTCTGTTAAGAAAACAAATTAAAATATTTATGAATGTCCATGCAGAGTAGAACATTGAATGGTAAATGAGTAGACTTCGTAACAATTTTATTGTATGGGTAGTCATTAATACAATATGTTTACAGGTTGCTGTAAAAGAGTGATTTCATTTTAGTACTGCAGTATATCTTTTTTAAAAAAAAAAAAAAATAAAAAAAAAATAAAAAATAAAAAAAAAATATATATATATAGACACACACACACACACTAAGTACAGAAAACCAATTTAGTCTTTTTAGTATGATAGTTGGTGTATCTTGTGAGATCTCGAACCTAAAGAAGAAATAGTAGTGTATAATGTAGTTCAAAAAATAAAAACACATAGACAAAATAGATTTTTCTCATTGCCTATGTATTGTATTTTAAAATGAAAATATCATGGTTCGTGGTAAGTTTCATTTACTTGTTTTTAACTGATACTTATTTTTTAACCATTTTGTTTAAGTTCTGCTGAGGAAATAATGTTGTGGTTGTTTCAGCTCTACAAGTTGATCTCAGCCGTCACGTGCTGGAAAATGTACGCATTGTTGACAATCTGCAGGATGGTCTAGGCATTTTGTACTCAGACATGTATTCCACCAGAGACACTAATGTGGCCAAAAACTGTGAGTTCAGCAACAACAGAGGCAGCGGAATAAGCTTCAAGCAGCTTGGACTGCGTATATCTGGTTAGTGCTGCTTCACTGAATATAAGTCTGTACTGAACACAGTCACATGTTCCCACCCAAGGTGGATCAACATCAATGTTGTGAAATGAAGCTTGTTTTTAAATGCAGCTGACAGCCCAAACCCTAAGATTACTCTATGACTGGACTATGACCAACATAAGAACAAGGATGTAAGATGCAACTGGAAAGTTCCCCCAGTAAACCATCATCATGTTTAAGGGCACTGCCAACCTGAGAACCATAGCATGAGCAAGGAGAGGGATTTATATATTATATATTAAATAATACTATGCAATGCCCAGTCATTTACAGTACCTATTTATTAATTTTTTAATGACGTCGATTTTGGACAGAAACCAGTTTCTGCATTGTGAAGAGCAGAATATTTCTGAGGGGATAAACATGTAGGAAAATATTTATGACATGATGTTTTTGAAGGTTTTGTTCATAGTTTTCATGTGTTAATACATCCAAGACCAATGTGAGCCTCATCACGATGAACAAAAATACCAATGGTGACATACAGGTAAAATAAGTTCGACTGGTACTAAACCACACAAAATATAATTTAACATGTATTGCATATCCCTATCCTTGCTTGTGCTAGGGCTCTGAGATAGGCAGTGCCCTTAGGTAAATTCTCTTACCCATTATGTAAGGTATTAATTACAAAAAGGTCTCAACCTGTAGGGTCTTAGGATTTATCCTGATATCTCAATTTGTGAAACTAGTGACTGACCATTGAGATTACTTTATCTTCCAAAATACTACTGTAGAAGGTGTCCTTTATAATGCTGGTGTTGGCAGACTAATTCCAACCAAAATTATCGCCGTTTGCAGTATTCTGGATGTGACTAGTCCTTTATTTATTCAGACTGGGTGACTTAAAATGATTTACAGTATTACTGATATCTACTGAATGTGGTTCACTGAAATACTGTGCTGTTTTCAAACATTTAGTGATACTAAAAACATGAAAAATAATTAACTATTTACTACATTTTATTGCTTTTATCAGGCTCTTCAATGGAGAATAATAAGATGGCAGGAATCCGCCACAACCCCGCCTTGACGAGTCAGCAGCAGAGAGAACTTGCAGGTTGGTTCACCCCCTCTGTGGATGCTGCCAACTCTCCATACGCTCCGTACAGCCCCCTCTTGCTGCCCTCTACTTTTACGAACATTAATCTGAACGAAGGCGAGACCAAGTATTTCGTGACCCAGAGGGTCGGGCCAGATGCCGTGGACAGGAGGTTCTACGTCAGGGTGAGATGCTGTGATTGGGTTTCAGTTCATGATTTTGAGTGGTAACAGTTAGCTCATACAGTATCTGATGTGTGTTGTAAATAGAATGTTACTGTTCGCAGCCAGCTTAAAATGAAGTTATTTTATAACAAAGCATATTTGTTTGGATTATTTCTTCGAATACTTTCACGTCATTAAGTTGCCAAGTTTAGGATTTCGTTTCAGCTGGGACTCAATCTTTATAAACTGAATTGATGCCTAAACTAGTGAGAATCATTTGGAAATGAGCTAATTAGGTAACTTAAAGATTTATTTAAAATTGGTGTTCTATGAAATATACAATTTAATTCCAGTGCTAAATCACTATAGAATCACTATAGCTCTTAGACAAACATGTCTTCATATCAGCATACATATTTATAATGCCACCATGTTTGTCTTTTGTCTTTTTTTTTTTTTTTTTTAACCTAGAAAAAAATTAGAAATAATTACAATTATGGAATAAATTACTTCTTTGGTGCATTAAATAATATGTTTGTTAAAATAATATTATGATAAAAAATATTTCGTCTTAAATAGTTCTATTTCGGAGGACTCTTGGCCCTCAGGAATATTCGTCGGTCTATGCCCTTGATTTTGTTCACTGTCTTTGCAATATTTTTGTAACTCATTCTTCCCCCATTCACCAACAGATCAGCCAGAACTTAAAAAGTCTGGTTCATTGTAGAGGTGGTTGTCTACACTCAATTTAAATTGGCTCTTAGTTTGTATGTGTAGATCCTGCCTCTTACTGGAAAAAACATACTAAGTACTGTAATACTGCATGAATCTTAAATGTCAGCAAAAGGGTTGATGTGTGAAATCTACTTCTAGTGCACCCCTGGCCAAGTTGTTGGAATACAACTTTTAAACCCCATCAGCAGTCACAGTTCTGAGACGATCATCATCCATGATGGACTCAGTGTTACAGACAGTACACCATCCTGGAATCTTAGTACAGATCTCGTCGTTTTCCCAACGGTCACTACATCTTATGGCCTTATAATGGATTATAACAGTGGCACCAATGCACTTGGTGGAGCAGTAATTATCATGTCATCTGTTGTAGGTGAGTCACTGTGCTGAGATATTGTAATTCATTTTTTACATATTATTATTGTTTCATAAATGTGTACTTTATCTTTTCAGCTCCTGTCCAAAACATCAAGAACAAAATAGTACGAGGTCCAGTTCCAACACTTACTCTTATCAATTCAAGAATAAAGAGCAACAGATTTGGCATTTATGCCGCATACTATAATAGGTAGAGCCTATTTGTTTTATGCACTTATTTATTTGATAAATAATAATACTGCATCTGAATAATTTCTACAAAAACATTCAAAACTAGTCTTCATTATTGTTTGCAATTTAAATTTTGTATTTTTATACTTTGCCATGGTTGATTGGCTAATGTTTCAGGTACCTTGATGAACTGGGAAATCATTTTCTTCGCAAGTCAAATGAATCCATCAACATATTTAACAGTGATATTTCCCACAACACTGAGAGTGCTATATCAGTGGTTTCTCCATATTGGGATGTTTATATGTCAAATGTGTCTGAAATCACATTTATGATAAATAACTCTCTGATCACAGATAATGGCCAAGGAATTCAGCAGTACAGCAGGTATTTTTACTGTATTTATTGTTAAGCATTTTTTTTTAATACACTCAAAAAACCCAGCTCAACAGAGCAACAGGTATAGAGCATGTCGATATACAATACACACAAGACATTACAAATAACATAATTCCCACACACAATCACTTATTCAAATACAATTCCAAAGACAATTTTAGTCATTAACATACATTAAATTAACTTAATAACAATAATATTATAACCAATCTTCTTTTAAAAATTCATCAAGTGAGTAAAATGAATGTACTTTCAGAAATAATTTTAAATGTAATTTAAAAAGTTTAGGATTTTCAAGGCTTATGTCCTTTAATTTCGAAGGTAGCTTATTAAATAATGATATACACGTATAATAGGCTCCCTTCTGAAAAAGTTTAAGAGAATTCACTGGGACATGAATATTTCATGCACTTCTTGTTTTATAAGAATGAATTGAACTATTGTTTAGGAATAAGTTTCGATTTCTGATAACAAATAATAACGATGAATACATAAATTGAGATGTAAATGTAAGAATACCAAGTCGTTTAAATTGTTGACGGCAAGAATCTCGCGGGTTAAGCCCACTAATTATTCGTATGGCCTTCTTCTGAAGAACAAATATTTTGTTACTGTTTGAGGCCAAAGCCCAAAACATAATACCATAAAACATAATTGAGTGAAAATAAGAAAAGTATATTAGTTTAAGTATATCAGGTGATACAACAGAGGCTAAGTATCGAATTGTAAAACAAGCAGTGCTAAGTTTTTTTGACAATTTTGTAATATGTACTTTCCAATTAAGACAATCATCTAAATAAACACCCAAAAATTTAGTTAAATCATTACCTAAAATCTTTTGGGCATTACTACCTATAACAAAATAATACCTAGGTTTATTTATTGTATGAAATTTTAAAAAACTAGTTTTATTTAGATTTAAAGAAAGTTTGTTAGCCAAAAACCAGTTAATTAATTCTAAGAAAACCTCATTACACTTTACTGATTTTTCATTTACATTTTTACATGCCAAAATAAGACTTGTATCATCTGCGAAAAGAAAAGCCTTAGTATTAAAAGACAAATTAAAAGATAAGTCATTGATAAAAACCAAAAAAAAAAAAAGAAGGAGTCCCAGGACAGAACCCTGAGGAACACCTTTTTTTTATTAACATTACATCAGAATGACCAGCAGAGCCATGACTGTCAGTATAACTTACTGCTTGATATCTATTTGATAAATAAGATGATAACAATTCATATATAGTTCCATTAATACCATAAAATTTCAGTTTACTCAACAAAATTTCATGATCTACACAATCAAAAGCTTTGGATAGATCACAAAATATTCCAATTACATAATTTTTATTGTCTAATAGTTTCAAAATATGTGATGTTAAGTCAAAAATAGCATGATTTGTGGATAATCCTGATCTAAAACCATACTGAGCACAACTTAAAATCTTGAATTTTTCAAGATGATCAATAAGCCTTTTGTATATTATCCTCTCATAGATTTTAGAAAAAGTTGACAACAGAGCAATAGGTCTATAATTATCTACAAGCTCCTTATCTCCTTTTTTAAATAATGGTTTAATCAATGCAAACTTAAGACGGT
>PNEQ01048833.1:0-10431 GCA_003012365.1 Medauroidea extradentata | reverse complement strand
AATCATATCCATGAGAAGATTTAGAGGAAAGAGAATCTACAATCCTACAGATTTCAGCTGGAGTAGTTTCATTTACTATAATATTAGGATAACAGTTAGGATGAGATTTCATAAGATAACTTACAGGATCACCAATTTTAATTTCATTAGTTATGGAATCAGCTACAGAAACAAAATGTTAGCTACTTCAAGTGGATCATTAATCATTGAACCCTTTACTTTGATAGAGATACTGGGAGTTATTTTTGTTTTATTGGTGTGACGGTTAATAATATCCCACGTCTTTTTAATTTTGTTTGCCGAGGAAGTAATTAATTTATCATGGTACATTTGTTTAGCTTTACTAATGACTGTTTAATATTTTAGTGTACTTTTTATAGTGAGACTTTACTCCGTTATCATTACTATTCTTACAATCATAATATAGTGCATGCTTTTTTTGACAAGAAATTTTAATGCCACTGGTTATCCATCTTTTATCATTATTTAAGTTTTTACCCATAGAAATCTTAGGAAAAAAAGGTTCAAAAATTCTGCAAATAGTACTATGAAATAAGCTAAATATTAAATTAGTGTCAAAACAACTGATACAATTCAAACCATGAGGTTCGACTTAATTCTAGATTAAATTTATTGATAGATATATGTATCATTTATGATTCTTTTCTTTTCAATAAATGATCTTGAAATAACTGAAGATTTACACAAAAATAAAAGCTGTGCATCATGATCTGAAAGGGCGTTATAAAATGGTAAAATTATGTAATTACAAGAATTTAACTTATTGACATCATTACTATTCATACTTGATTGTTTTAGTCTAACTAACCTGGTTTGCATCATTTAGCTTTTCCTCTAATTTTTGGCAAAATTGTGAATACAGTACATATATAATTTTGTTCTACCTGTAATAATATTACTATAGCAGCAAAAAAAAAACTTATCTGCTTGTTTTGATGTGCGGTGCTTCTACACTTAGATTCTCCCAGAATGGTTTTATCATAACATGTAATGCGCCCAAACCCAGAAAATTAAGCATTCAGTAATTAAATGTTTATATGAGGTTTCCGAGAGAAGCGGAACTGTAAACATGTTGCATACAGACAATATTGCATATGTCATGACCACCTCATCTCAATACAGTTTCTCACAATTATTAGTAGGTATGCAATTTTTCTATGGGAAATTTAGACTAGGATGTTTATTGAATAATAAGCATCTTAGGCAAGTAGAAAGGAAAATGGAGTAACTGGAAATTAAAGTTCTAATTTTCTCAGGGTGCTAAGGTGTAGTAATTTATTATTCACTGTGTATCTAACATAATGGCATACTGGTATATATGTAGATTGTTAAAGATGTCATACTGGTTAGTAAAGAGAATGTTTAAAAATATTTTTGTGCAGAAAGGTATCTTATAATTATATTATTTCTTAAGACAGTAATTGGTATTTAAGTGCAATGCAGGAATTGATTTAGACAAATATTGCTACATTAATGAAAGCTTTAGAAGAAACCAGCCAATGAATAAGAGGTATCAAAAAAGGATATGACACATTACGTCTACTGATAGTGGATCCAAATATCAACCATTAATAAACTAGGTATATTGAGACACAAATTTGTGAGGATTGAGAAAATACAAAATACAGACTACAAGGAAATTAAATGCCCAAATGTCTTGCATGTAAGTAGACATTATGTGAAAATTTTTCTAACCAAGTGTATATTATAGGAGGTATGAGCCCTTGAAAAACAAGTTTAAAAAAACTAGTTTTTTAGCCAAAATTCAGAAAAATACTTGGAGTTAGGCTAAAGTTTTTTGTACAGTGTTAACTGTTATTGAGGTCTTCAACCTGTAAAGAAATCATCATTCAATTTATTTTACCATCATAAAATAATGTGGACGGCGTCTTCTTGGAGCATAAAATTACTTTGCCACTGTTATGTCTGTTACATAATTCCATATTCTTCTTTGGCCGCCATCATCCGACTAACCATCCACTTTGCCTACCGGGCAATCCTTACTATTCTTCCTGTTCTTATCAGATATATAATAGATATCTTTCCCATTAATTTGTTACACTACAAAATTCTAAATGAAAATCTCTTACTACTTAATTACACAAAACAATCTATACCAAATAAACACACACTCGCTACATTACTAAATCTCTCAGTCTGTCAGGTGGTAATCGTTTAATACTCCTTGACAATCTTTGAGTTTTTTATCACCACATTGCTGACTGCCTTTTTCCACCCTTGCAGCCAGTTCCATACAGATTACATCTGTATCCATGTCAAAGGATGTCATAAACCCATGAGATGGCAGTGGAGAACATGACTCTTCAAAGCCTTGAATGGGTTCCACATTTGGTTTTCCTGGAGAGAGTATCCATTCTGTGGGAGGTGAGTCCCGTGTTGGTGCTGTAGTTGGGGATCCTGGTTTGCTGAGTGCTGGCTTGTATCCTGCTGAGGTTCCTCCTCTTAGCTCCCCTCAAGGCAGCACTGCTGAGGTTCCTCCTTGTAGCTCCCCCTGTGGCAACACTGCTGAGGTTCCTCCTCATAGCTCTTGTTGCAGCCCTGCTGAGGTTCCTCCTTGTAGCTCCTGTGGCAGCACTGCTGAGGTTCCTCCTTATAGCTCCTCCTGTAGCAGCATTTCTGAGGTTTCTCCTCATAGTTCCTCCCATGGCATGCTCCTTCTATCTGGTGTGCATAGCCTCTTGAGTAGCTGATCAATGTGATGCCTACACGACTACCCATCACTACATGGTCCCTCCTTTTCTTTGACTACTCCAGGACTCTATTTTGTGGACCCATTGTAAATTCATAAATAACCCATTGTAAATTCCTAAATAACACTGTGTCCCCCACCTTAAAACTTCTCACTGCATTGTGACTTTAGCTATTTCCATGATCCTCCTGTACCTGTGGATAAATTTGATCCAGTTTTGTCTTCAGTGACCTTGTCATTAGACTTATACTGGTGTCTTCTCCACGGTTGTACCTGGTGTTATACGCAGGCCAAAGAACATGTGAACCAGTCTTGTTTGCCAATCATCACATTGCACTTTCTTGAGCTTGCTCTTGATGGTCTGTACCATTCTTCTCCCTGGCTGTTGGTCAATGGGTGGAATGGTGTATTTTGTATCAGCTTTATTCCATTCTTCGTAAGGAATGTCTTCATCTCCTCAGATACAAAAGCTGTGCCATTGTCTCTGGCATTGCTATGGGGTATACCATGAATGCTAAATATGTCCTGAAGTTCCCTGATAACAGACATTCATGACATGGAGGGTACTTTTCTTACCTCTCGCCACTTCGAGAAAGAATCAACCAATATGAGAAACACTTGCCCTTACACTGGTTTAATAAAATGCCATGTGCAGTCGCACCCAAGGCTTAACTTTTGGCATTCAGTGGCTCTCTTAACCTTCTAGGGATTTGTGTGACATCATTCTTTCTATAGCTGTGTTCATCTTCGGCCACGACATATAACTGCAGGCCAAAGCCTTGGATTGCTCTATACCATCATGAGCTGATTGGGAATACTTGCAACAGTCATGTCCTTATGACGGATAGAATTAACCATTCGATTCCCCCATATGATGCATCTCATGGACACAGATAATTCATCCTTACGACTATTATATGGTTGAAGCTCTTCTGAAACTGCTTCATCTAACCAACCATTGCTTTCTATGCTTGACTTCTGTGAGGATAAGGTCATCATCTGTTTCCTGTGCTATTAGTGCAGTCTCTACTGGCAGGTCAGGCATCAATTCTAACATTAAGACTTCGCCTACCACTGGCACATGGAAATCCTGTGCCTGCAATGGCAATCTGCTCAACGCATTCATATGTCTAATCTTGGTACATTACCAATGTACCAGAAGATGATCAAGCATAGTTATAATCTGTCTCACAAAAGAATTCTATTTTTGACAGTTTTGAAGGCTATCATGTATAACAATTTCTGCAAGAAATTGCTTTTAATTTTATAAATTGCACAGTTTGAGAGCCAGCTAAGTGTGTGTGTGCAAATGTCCTTGTGGCAGAGGAAAACACTGCTAATTTCATTGAAACATCTGTACCAATAAATACCAACACAACTGTCAAATAGTGGAACTCTTTAATGAGACAGACTATAGTCACAGATTCTAATGCAGCAACCTGGGAGACAATTTGTCTGTTGTCTGCTTAGTGTAATCCAGTAACAGCAACAAGGGCTTATGGTCACTCACAATCATGAAATGGAGGGCTGCCACATATTGCCTAAATTTTGGTACTCCGAACATGATTGCCAGTGCTTCCTTGTCCAGTTGGGAGTAGTTTCTTTCATGTGTATATTAAGTTCTGGAGCCAAGCACATTAGGAGCTTCAGTCCCATCTCCCATTAAATGGGCTAGCACTGCCCCCACCCTGTATTCTGATGCATCACGTGTGAGAACCAATGGTTTCTGCAGGCTGTACTGAGTGAGCACGGCATCCAACTGTTGAAATGGTTTTTACTCTGTGAAAGGCCTCATCATGTTCATAAGTCCACTTCCACTGCCTCCCCAAATACAGTAAGTGGTGCAGTTGTCTTCTCATAAAAATTCAGCATGCCAAGAAATGACTGAAGTTCTTGATGTTGGAGCTGGAGCCTTGTGTATGGCTTCTACTTTTTCCTCTGTTGGCCGCACCCCATTAGAGTCCTAGATCCTAAGAATACAACACTCTTCCATTGCAAATCTACATTTTGTCTTGTTTAGTCGCAACTCTGCACTATGTATTTTATTTAAGACCTCATTTACCGATGCCAGTGTTCCTCAACACAATTCCCAGTAATCAAAATATATATTAGCATGACCACTCCTGGAAAACCAGATAGCAACACTTCTATCTGTCCCTGAAAAATTGCTGGTCCACTACTAATTCCAAAAGATACACTCCTTACCCTAAATAACCCATTCATTGTATCAACTGTATCTTCAAAGTAGCCTCATCTACTGAGAGTTGTAGATAGGCCTCTTAAGGTCCAGTTTCGTAAACACAGTCCCATTTGTCAGGTTAAACACTTTGTTTGTTATGGGCATGGGTACGTGCTATCTTACAGACACTGTTTATAGTATGGTTACAGTCCCCACAAATGCACACCGACCCATCTGCCTTTATGTTAGGTACAGTAGGTGTAGCCCATTCCGAAAAGCTGACAGGTTCATAAACCCCTCTATATACTAATCTGTCACTCTCCTTACAAATTTTATCACACAGTGCAATGGCATCAGGCTAACTCTTCCTAAATATGGGCTTTGTATTTGGCTGCAATTCCACTGTATCTGAAGGCTCTACATACTGGCCCAATTCTGCACTGTCAAACACTCTTGGGTGCACACTTACCATCTTGTTTACCTCCTTCTCTGAGACTGAATGAATGCCTTCTATGTAAATGCCTAGATGTTCCAGCCATTTCCTGCCTAGCATACTTGGTCCATGTCCATCCGCCGCAAGAAGGCGCAGAGTTACCTTTAATTTTCTAGTTTTAACTTCTGCTTCCAAAAAACCTAGTACCTGTAGTTTTCTCTTGTGACCATGTCTGCAGCACGAGTTTCACCTCGTGTAGTGGTGGTTCCTCTTGCCATAGTTGCTTAAATGTATTCTTACTGATTTTTGTATGACCGGCAGCAGTGTCAGTTTTCATCACATGCTTTTTACTGTTTAACCACAGTTCCATCAGCATTGGTGGTTTTGTTTGTGGACTTGCTGCTGTCCAAAATAGACTATATATAGGTGACTCTTCCACGTCATCCGGCTCCTCTGAAATATATGTAATTTTGTGTGTTTTACTTGTGCCTTCTCTTGAACTTTGGACTTCTTTCTTTCCTTTCGTGGCACTTCTTTTAGCTGCATGCTCACTCTGAGTGGCCACATTTTGAGCAAAAATTTCACACTGTACGGTGGTGCCGACACTGTTCTGGTGAATGGTCTCCATTACACCTCCAACAGATCTGTTTCTCCTATTGAGTTGTTGCTTTACTCACACCTTGATCTGACTGGAATGCCCTTCTATAACTTGACACCAGTGGCTGGTAGGTAGGTCTGAGTGTCTACCAGATAGCGTCTTTTCTTTGTCCCTGGGAGCAGAGTGCAAAGGGTCCTATGATTGGGGTCTTTGGTGATGGGACGGTGTTTGTTGTATGAGCTAAGAGATGTGGCTCTTGAAATAGTTTCTCCCTCAGGATGCTGGTACTGCCTCCTGGAAATCGCTTCTACAATGTGGTGCGGCAGGTGCAGGCATCCACTGTTTGACCCTATCAGTGGACCTCACCTCGTCCGACTGCCTTCTGATGGCAGAGGCGACCCTCTGCCTGTGTCGCCTTTCGCCCCTGTTCCGGGGCATTATGTACTTGGGAGTTTGGTGAGAGGGTTATCCTCCTTGGGCGGGTCAGTCAGTAAGTAAGTTTCTTAACTGCAATGTTAAAAGGGGTGTGAAAGATTAAGGCTAACAGCTTCCAGGGTGCCAATGCAAGGTGCCTAGCACGAGCTGAGTGATTGGACGCACTAGTAGACTCTGGCAGCTCACCGTGCACTTGGCTTTTCCCAAGTGGAACACCCTGAACTAGCTACAGTTACCGCTCAACCACTGGAGAGGTTAGCGACTGGTACAGCTCAGCCCCAGTGATTCCTTGCTTGGTCCAAGTGAAGCCTGTTATGGGGGAAAATGCCTGAAGGGCAGCAAAGTGCGATCCTCTCTACGTACTCCGCATCCAGAGGAGTTGAACTAGATCTGGGGATGGAAAGGTGGGGTGGTTTGGAGGGGTGTTGGTAGGGAAGCTAGGGTTGAAGGACGAATACAGGATTCAGTGGAACTGTTTTTATTTCTAAAAACAGCTGCAGCCTATGCTGTTCAAAAGGTGTCCCTACAAGTGAGACCACTGTCAACCCCGGCACGGTCACGTGGGCAAGAGCGGCCTAGAACTCCTGCTGTGTCTACTTGGCGTGGTGCAGGTGGTTGCAAAGTTTCCAGCAGCGCGTGCGCAGATTCTGGCATGAAGCTCAGCGAAGGATCAGCGTGTGAACACTTGATGGCAGAATGTAACCTTTCACAGGCTCTGACAAGAACTGGCGCTGCCCCACTTGTTAAATTTGAATATTTCAACGATTTCACTTACTGTAGGTTCAAAGTGATTCATAAGTAAGGTTAACATGTTGGTGAGAGACACTTCTGAAGTTGTTTTCGGCACAATCAAGGAAGACACTAAATAGTACACTTAAGCGTCATATACTGTAAAAAAATATTGTTTGCTTTTCTTTATCTTTGGTTATTTTGTTCACCACAAAATTAAACCTAACCACTTTGAGTATGTTCACCGCAAGTCCTGGCCCGAAACAAATTTGCCGACAAATGAAAATGAAACAAATTCGTAAGGGATTCCCAATTATTTTTCTTGTCCCCAATGTTATGTCTGTTACACGATTCCATACTCATGCTTGGCCATCATCATCCGACTAACTGTCCATATTGCCTACCTGGCAGTCCTTAATATCCTTTCTGTCCTTATCTGATACATAACAACCACCTTGTTTTGGTCTGGTCTGAGCATTACATTATAGTGAACAAAGAAGGTTCTTTTTGCAAGTGCCTCAAATACATTGTTTATGAGAAAAAGGAACAAAATTTTTGCTGTGATAGTGATACAATAATACCATGTAGGGAAAAGTGACACTTCTACAGTATTGTGATGCAGTAACTCTCTTTTAAGTTCCTTACTCTGTTTACCAAAATCCAGTCCTACCAACCTTCCAGATCCCACATTCCTTGATCGTACATAATCAAACAACAAACATACAACACTTGTCCCCCTAAAACTCTAATGTCAAGTTGTTCACTACAGCATAGGAGATACTGAATATAACAAATTAGCACACATTGAAGAAAAAATAACTTGGTCTTGGTAACCCAACACTACTATATACAAAGTCCATATATCCCCTGTGTGTCCCTGCTCCTGCCTGCTGAGAGCATCGCAGCATTGGGGATGAAGCACCATGCTGCAGTTTCTGTCCTGTGCTTGATTGTTGTAGCAGCACCTCGGTGTCCTTGCAATTTGGGAACCCAAGAAAAGGGGCTTGATCTTCTTCTTCTCTGATAGTTTCCTCAGCTGTTGGATGAGGCCAATCACCTCCCGCTTCGGCTTCGACTGCTGGTTGCGGTAGTGACACTGGCTTGCAACGAGATGTATCCAACTCACCAGCATTCTTTTTTCGGGTCCGCAGCTGATCCATGTGTCGCATTGATACCATCCCATTCTCTTGCAAAGTCTTGTAGCACACTTGTCCTTCCGAAGTCAACACTACTGCAGGCTTCCATAGGTCACCTACTTGTCACTGTTCCCACACAGGTTGCTCTGGAAGAAACTTCCTGCAATTCTGTACAAGCTGTGGTTTGTGGTTCTGACTGTTTGGGTGCATGTTGTCAAACACTGTTCGTAACCGTCTACCAAAAAGTAGCTCTGCCGGTGATTTTCCTGTAGCAGGTATCGGGGTAGTTCACTATTAATATTTAGATTCAACATTTGCCTTAGTGCATTCTTTGCAGTCTGAACTCCTCTTTCTGGCATACCATTGCTGTCTGGATGGTAAGGGTGTGTACGGACGTGTTGAATGGCATTCCTCCGTAAAAACATCATAAATTTCTCTGATGTAAAGTTAGTGCCATTGTCAGACACCCTGCACTCAGGTAATCCATGTATGGCAAAGATGTTTCGCAGAACTGATATTACAACTTCTGAAATTATTGAACGTGTCGGAATGATAACCATTTCAAGTAGGCATCTACAATGATAAGAAAGTTTCGTCCCTGTAGTGGGCCTAAAAAGTCTATGTGCAACCATTGCCATTTGTGATTAGGCCTTGTCCAAAATGAATTTCGTATTGCTGGTCTGCTATGCCTTGTTTGTTGGCATAGTTGTCACCCCCCCCCCCAATCTGCTCAATGCCTGCAGCTAGACCTGGCCACCAGAAGTAGCATCTTGCCAATTCTTTCATCACTACAATGCCTGGGTGATGCAAATGAAGTTCAAGAATGAGCTTTTGCAAACATTGTGGAATAACAACACGATTAGACCACAGGATACAACCACGGGATAGTGACAGCTAATTAATTCGTGCCTTGAATTTTCCATCTTCTGGCACCGTCCGACAATCCTCAAGATTGACTCACCCATTTTCTACCCATGTCTTTACTGATCATAACACATCATCATCATCTGTGGCTGCCGCAATATCAGCGGCATCGTATGGAGCATCCTCAGATTCCAGGAAAAGTACATCAGCTGGATGCGGAGGGCATTCCACTGTCTCGGGCAAAGGCAGTCTGCTAAATGCGTCAGCATGTCCTAATCGCTCTCCTGGTTTGTACTTGAGAGTATAGGAAAATGAGAAGAGGAACAGTCGCCACCGTATCATACGAGGTGATAATGTTGTAGACATGGGCTTGTCCTGATCAAATACCCCCAACAACGCTTGTGATCAGAAAAAATTGTGAATGTCCATCCTAATAGATATTTTTGAAATTTGTTCACTCCATATACCAACGCAAGACCTTCCTTACTGAACTGGCCATAGTTACGTTCTGTGGCCGACAGAGTCCTAGAGGCAAATGCTAAAGGCCGTTCCTGCCATTTTTCTCTTTCACTGCTAACACTGCCCCCAGCTCATATGGGCTTGCATCACAAGTTAGTACAAGTGGTTTTTCTTCATCGTAGTGGGCTAGAACTGATGTTGTCTGCAAAAGTGTCTTACAGTTCTCAAATGCTGCTCTCTCCGTTGGTCCAAATTTCCATGTAGTTTCACCCTTTAGAAGTCTCTGCAACGTGGGCTTTTCCTCGTAAAAAACTTTCATAGAAATTTAAAAGACCAAGAAAAGCCTTTAATTCAGTTTTATTTCTTGGCTCAGGTGCTTCATGAATAGCACGAACTTTTTCACTATCTGGCTGAATTCCATCCTTGTTCACAGTAAACCCGAGAAAGATCATTTCTGGCACTCTAAAATGACACTTTCCTTTATTTAGGGTCATTCCTACTTCCGTCATCCTGTGCAAAACTTCTTTTAGTCTAAGATCGTGTTCCTGGCTACTGGATCCTGCAATCACAATGTTGAACGGATGCTACTGCCTTTTAGGTCGTATTTTCTTGGGTTTGTTTCTTTTGGGGTTTTAGTTTCTTTAGTTTCTGTTGTGGGGTTTTTTTTTAGTTTTGAGTTGGGGCCTGAGCAGTGTGTCTGTTTGCCCCTATTTGTTATGAACCTCGAGGCTGGCTTCGGCCGCCTCTTTACGAAAGAGGGATCGCCCCGGTTGACGGTGCCTTAGCCTCCCCTTCCCCACCGGACCTTCCGCTCCACTGGCCATGGAGGGGTGGACCTGGAGGGAGGGGGTGGTGGAGTTCCGCCGG
>PNEQ01048832.1:20602-40720 GCA_003012365.1 Medauroidea extradentata | reverse complement strand
ATTTAAGTTCAAAAAGAGGGAGCCACCAGTCTAATAGGAGTTTCCACAAACACTCACAACGCATCGCTAGTGTACGGCGCTTGCAAATTGTTGCAAGCCAACATTCGTCTAGTCTGAGTTCGAGGAGTCACGGCGATAGTTGTGCGTGCAGGAGCCCGGTGCGGGCAGACACCAGTTAAAGGGGTAAGTGTTTCGTTACTTGGTCCATGTTCCCTAAGCATACTCACACACTGATAACTATCATCTCCCCAATGTCTACCGTTGGTTTCATTTTAACACCAACGAAATTTTATTATGCCATTTCTCCATTATGAACTTCTAATACCTTCAAGTTTAAGCTTAGTAAGTTCTTTAAATAATCAAAGTTCTCCAACGTAGCACAAAAAATATTTAATAATAAAGTCACAGCAAGTTTAAGGTAGCGTAACCCACGCCATTATTACCGTCTGTCTTACAAGCAATCGCAACAGTTCTGCTATAGGAAATTCGCAATCACAACAGTTTTGCTTAGCGAAATCGTAACGTAATATTCATACAGGAGCACTCAGATCAAACCAATTACTATTATCACAGTTCATCCATGGATCCGTGGAATAAATACGTTTAAGAACGTCTGCACTGAATTTATAAACCAGAATAAAATGAATAATCTCTCAAGGCGCGCAAACGGCGCGTCAAATGTAACGGGGGGAAGAGTCTCAGCGTTTGCCACGCAATATTATATTTCTTGTTCCACTATTAACGTGAACACGTTTCAAGTGCGCATGAGTGACCATAAGCTAGACGTCTCGTCAAGCTCTGGTATTCGTTCAGGAACGCATAAAAAACAAGTCGACACGCTGCTGGAACCAATTTTCCAGCACGATTACGCGTCCCCCCATCCCCTCAAATTACTATGTAACAACGTAATGCTCTAGAAAGTGTATGGGACCACGGTGCCATTTCCTACCACGGCGATCCGGTTTCGATTCCCGATAAGATCGTCCCAATGTTCGTACGTGGGAAACAAAAAATACGTTAGCACGAGGGTTTTCTAGGGACTATCCCGTTCCACCACCTCTACATTCAGCCGCTGCTGAGTTATACTCATCACACAGCCTACCCACGAGCGTTGAAAATGCCGTTGTTCATCTCTCCATCCCGTTCTTCTAAGTGTCTGTATGCTGCTCTGGTCGGCTAGATCAACCTCTGTGTGAAACGCTATGAGACTGTACCTGACATTCAGTCTGGCTCTTGCAACAATCATCGCTCAGTTACGTCAAGTACAAAGTATGTCTAGTATTTCACAAATATCCAGAACAATACAAGTTGGTCACATGTCAGACTCTTTGACTATGTGGCAGTTCGAGGTGGCTGCACAACTTATTAAGAGGTATGGAAAGGTACGACATCTAGCAGACGACTGGAATTCTCAGTCGTCAGTAAAACTTGGACTACTCACACAAAAGTTCGATGAGATTTTTTTGCCGAACAGAAACTTTATCAGCTCACGAATATTTATTTAGCATTATGTGGTAGTATGCTTTACTTTCGAGTAAAACATTAAAAACTGTTTTTAGAAAAATTTGGGCTTTAAACCACAAAATCTACAAAAATGGAAAACTGTAATTTTTAGTATGATAATATCTAAGGCTACATAATAACCGATTTTAAAAAATTCTCGCGTTTTGATTTGAAAATAATTTTACTATCTAAAAATCTCTGCGCGAGAGGTTCACGGCCGGGACATCTAGGCTAATATATTTTTTTATACATTACTTTTATACAGAGCGAACGATAGCAACATAAAACAAACAATGTGTAACATAATGCAGTACACTTAATTCATTACGGTCTAGTGAGATTGTCTGTCTTATTCATGCGGAAAATATCAGACAAAAAACGTCCCTCTTAACGTTCGTTCTTCTTATGCTACACTGTATTCAGAAGAAATCTTTGTAGTCAATAATAAAATTTAAATTTTCATGTTCTAAAATACGCAGGCCAGTAAAAACACCGTATAAGTGTGAGTTTTGCCAGTCACCGAGCTCGGAATGGTCCGTAATTTTCCTTATTGATGAACGATAACGGCTTATCTGCCTCTCAGGTCAACCCAGCACGGTTTGTTTGCGTAAACTAAGGCTACGGTTGACGCAGCTCACAGGACTGTTGCGCTTTCCGACCGAGCCAGCACCCGGATCCTCCGTGACACAGAGTAAAAATAACGTATCGAAAAGTTTTAAAGCGATTTTAGGCGGTACATAGAAAAATTGTCAACGTCAACCCGGTGAATTAGTTTTCATCAACTTCGTGACGCACACTTTATAAAATATTATGATCTTTATATATATATATATATATATATATATATATATATATATATATATATATGGCCAACGCATTGTAAGACATAGTTTCGTGTAAGTGTTGAATTGTGTTACGGTACAAATTTTCTCAGCTTTATAATGTGACTTATTTTTAAGAATCGCTAACGCAGTGCCGTATTAATTTACGAAAATTTTAAGTGAAACATTATACAATTTAATGTATTTAAACTGAATATGCTCTAGTAGTGATTTTATTGGTTTATTTATTTATGTATAATCTTTGCATTTCTAATCGCATGTGAACATCGACGTAAAACTCTGAAAAATAATAAGCTGAAGCTAAAAATACGGAGTTCGGCTCTATTTGGTATGCTAAAAAATATGCTAAAACTTACTCAACATTTAATGATCACTTCCCTGTTTCTAAAGCAAAAGACATATTGTTTACAAATCTCATCATTCTTATCATTAAAAATTATAGTGATATTAAAAAAGAGGTAAAGTTAAATTTTTGGACAAGATAATACATTAAAAATTATTTTGAGTAAACCTTAATAACCTTTTTTGTGTCGTATTTTGAGTTTCATAATATTTTATCTGTTTTGTCCTTTTGATTTTCTATTCGTGTCTGGAAAACTACTGTGTTTGTTTCTTCTCATAGTTGTGTCGTATTTTGTGTGTTTCAAAGCAGGCCTCCATCCAGTGTTGTCTGCTTCGTTTTTTTTTTTTTTTTTTTGTTTTGCTGTCGCTGTATTTTTATGTTGTGTATGTATCATGTTGACTAGCATACTCTGCTTATTTATGTTTTCCTATTCTCTGTTGTTTTATTTTATGGATACGTCTGCGTCGCAATGGAGTATATAAAAAACTACGTACACATACTACATACCCGTTGCACAACTCTTTCAAAGATCAATAACTTTCAAATTGAAAGTAAAATCTTACAATCTTACAAGGATTGTCATGCGAGTCGTTTTCAAAAAGTAAAGAGACATTGCCTGAAATTTAAAGCTACTGTGCTGCAAAACATTCATTATTTTGTATTTGTATCTTACATTCTTCAATTTTTTTTACGCTACTTGTAATAATATTTTGGTCCAATAAGTCAAAATGTGTTTCCAATGGTGTTTCAATTACAACATGTCAGGATGTTACTGTCTTAGGAAATAATAACAATAATAATAAGTAACTCACAAACGAGAATAAGACGATTGACAGCTAATATAATGTCACAAACTTTCGTCACGTATTTTATGGATTATTTTAATAATATGACAAAATTGCGTAACATTTGCAATTTTCACATATCTATGAAATGCGAAACATTGCCACAATTGATATTAGAGGTTTAATAAGTTGGTATACCTCGTGGCGTCTTAATTACCACGGCTCTTATAAGCTACTAGTCAACGGGCTCTCGTTCTAGGTGACAACCAAATGCATCGTTCAATGTCTCCGTGAAAATGCATATGGGTGCCACGTTCCTAAACGTCACTGATATGAGGGCCAGATATTCATAATGATGTAAGTCACAATTCTTTAGTAGTGTCGTTTTTATTCAAACTATTCACATCTTCCCAAAGAATATTCTGTAACATATATTTCACTCTTAACTGAATTTCTGAATTCAATTCGCGTATTACAAGAATATACTATATTTTACATATGATTACAAAAAACTGTAAGATGAAACTATTTTTACTGACTTAGACCACTATAAATCTAAGCCCTTCACATGGCAATGCCACTCTTCTACTGCTTGAAGACGCAGGTTAGGTCAGGTTTACGCGAAGATTATATGTCTGTCACAAAGGTATGAAAATAATTTATTTTTATGAAGGACAAAAAAATGTTACTGCAACAATTCCTGTACGCGGCAGTTAAATTTACCTAAAGAAAAATTAGAATGAACTTACGGAACTAACAAACAATTTATTGTTAACATTCGGGTGGTGGGGAGGTGAACTGAGGGAAAGAATGAGAGAGACTAGCAATTTCTCGTGACGTTTGAGATATTTTCCTAATACTTTTGCTTTGTTGTATTTGAGACACGACCATATACCTCACCATATAGTTTTTTGTTCTTAAGTTTCAATTTTAAACTAGCGTACAAATATATATATATATATTAACATTACAAAGTTTTAATTGTCTAAATGGTATTTTTTTAATCTACACGCCTACACACTCTAGTACACACTTCACAGTCACAATGAAAATATTACTATCTGTCCCAAATGCGCAGTTATCCACAACGTGCATGAGGAATAAGGCAGTAGTAGGGTTTCGAAAGTGTTCATTGACACGACATAAAGTATCTTAACAAAGCAGCGGTGTTGTAATGGTCCTTCTTCCAGATCGCACGACTGCCTGGCTATCTCGTAGTGTGTGGCGCTGCACGCGAGTTGTTTATCTCGGGCACGTGCATGGTCCCATCTGTCGAACACCTGCAGCTGATCCCACAGTATGCGGCGAACCGTGCAGAATCCGCGAACACGTGCTCCTGGCCTGGCAAGGCTGTACGAGCTCAAGTCATCAAGGTTGCCTAGACGCTGTCACGTGACATGCGAAACACGCGGGGTCGTCTCATGAGACTCGATTGCCTCGCCCATTGCGCTGTGCTGATTAAACACCTATGTAAGTGATATTAGGCCGTATCTGAATTATACTTTTGTACAAATTACCCACGTTCGAATATCTGCGCCACCTACCACACGCATCAAATGCGTCGAGATGTTAAGGCAAATAGTTTTTTTTTACCAAACTATTTCATATGCACCCATTGGGCCAAGGTACGAAAATAAAACGCTCTTTGAACAAGATCACAATGACATAAAGCACCAGTCTCATAAAGACATTGTTTGGGAGCCATCCAACATAGCTAAAGACGGCCTTTTCAGACTGCCGGTACTTCAAAATATACTAACCGCATGTATGTATGCGAAACTCAGAAACGTGAACAGAGCTTTGCGACGAATTTTTCACAAACATTTAGTCACAAATATACAACGTGTATGTAAAACATACTGACAAATTTTAACAGGTTATTCCTGAGGCGGAAATAGAAAGTTTGGTACAGGAAACCCATGGTCGAGGTCAAATACGGTGGGCTATAGACGCTTCCAAAGTTTGAGAAAAAATTACAAATTAATGTGATATTTTGAAAACGGCTTGCTTGACAGAAACAGATTTCTGGTTACCAATAAGTGTCACCGAAATCAATAATAACGTGAGAGATTTGTACATTTAACACACCTCAATCATGTTTAAATAGGGTGGTACCACCCTTATTTATGAAAAAAAAAAAAACCCCTTACGTAACAGTAAAAATGTGCTATTTGTCACCAAAAATAATAAAACGTTGGAAAAATTTTTAAAAGCAATGTCTCTTGCAAAAACTGTATAAATCTCGTCCTTTAAGGGTAATAGTTAAATGTTTGATTTCACAGAGAACTGTTGTTGCCTACAAAGTATGCAACCAGGAATGACTGCCAGCTTGCCACACCAGTGTTGCGTGTGGGCTCTTGGTTTGTGGCAACGAGGAATCATAATTTGCATCGTGTAGTGTGGTTGCTAATAACATTGGTGCGCGTCGTGGTTTCCCCTCCCTCAAAACCCCCCTCCCATTTTCGGTAGTGTAGTTACCCTTCCCGAACATGGGAGAGGACTGTAGTAGACTATGCAAACCCACACTTCCCTGTTTTGCGTGCATTGTGATACAAGTCGACATGACAACGTACATCAACGCCGAAATGACATACATGGTTCTGCTGTACGGTGAAATGAAAGATAATGCACGCGCTGCTGTACGATTGTAACACGAGAGAGTCCCTGCGTGGAGGCAACCTCATCACGAGACCTTCAGCAGTGTCACCCTGAGACTGCGTGAAACAGGCACGTTTAAAGTTCGAGGTGGCTCTGATCACTCAAGGAATGTACGTAGACAAAATGTGGATGAAGAAGTTCTCAACCTTGTGGAGGAATACCCTTCAACAAGTACCCGCGCCATTGCGCATGAAGTGGGCGTGTTACAGTCAACTGTATGGCGTGTTACGCACGAGCACCTGCTACATGCCTACCGCACGTTCGAATGGTCCAGGCATTGTCACCAGCAGATTTCGCTCCTCGACATGCGTTTTCGCAGTGGTTCATGCGTCAGTGCACAGAATATCTCGACTCTACGTCCATCGTATTGTTTACTGATGAAGCGACATTTATGCGTGCTGGTTACTTCAACAGCAGGAACAGTCACATATGGGACATTTTAATCCTCATGCAACTGCCATAGTAGCGAACCAGCAACGATTCTCTGTGAACATCTGGGCGGGTATTGTCGGCGGCCATTTCATTGGGCCCTACTTGATGCCATGCCGATTGAATGGACACATGTATTGCCAATTTCTGCATTTCACATTGCCAGAGTTCCTCGAGCATGTGCCGCTTGCGGTTCGGCAACGTATGTGGTTTCAACACGACAGTGCCTCTCCACATTACACAAGAACTGTACGTAATCACCTTAACACGACATTTTCAGCACACTGGATTGGACGAGGCGGGCCTATTGCGTGGCCAATACGTTCTACAGACCTTATTCTACTCGATTTTTTCCTGTGGTGGTTTATCAAGGCTCTGGTGTACGACACCTCCATCGAGTCGAGGGAGGTCTGCTAGCTAAGGTAATGGCAGCCTGCGAAAAAATTCAAGATACACCAGATGTTTTCGAACGAGTACGCCAGTCTTTGATACGCCGATTCAATTGTTGTAATGAAATGGGAGGCAACCAATTCGAACACTTGTTGTATAATTTCTTATGATAGTGCGAAATGACATTGGTAGTGCACAGACGTGCATTAATTTTCTTATTTTATTTCTCGTTAAAGTGAGACAATTCCTCCTTAATCTGTTTATGAAACTCAATAATGTTTTACCACACACAAAATTGCAGGACGCTTTCCACTATGGCGCAGCACGCAATCAGTCAGTCCTGGTTGCACAGTTGGTAGGCAATAGCTAGGGCCTGGTAGTTTTCTTGAAAAGATTTTTGCACCACTTAGTTTCAGTGTCTTACGTGCGCACCTGCATCTTTGCTTTGTGGTCAGTGATTGGATGCCTTAACATACAACGTCTGGAAGTTAAACCCGCAAATCATAGGCGTGTTGTGTCACAGTTATCCACGTACTGGTTGGCACAGTCAAATGAACAATGACTGCACAAAAACACTCTGCTAGTAATCATGAAGTTGAGGTGCAGGTGTACACGTAAGACATTGAAGCAAAGTGGGGCAACAATTTTTTCGCGAAAACTACCGGGCCCTAGCAATAGCAGTTCTCTGTGAAATCAAACATTTAATGATTACCCTTAAAGGACGATATTTAGACAGTTTTGGCAAGAGACATTTCTTTTTCTATTTTTTCCAACGGTTTATTATTTTTGCCTTCAAACAGCACATCTTTACTGTCGCATACGTTTTGTTTTCTTCAAAAATTAGGGTGATGCCACCCCATTAAAACATGACTGAGGTGTGTTAATTGTACAAATCCCTCACGTTATTATTGATTTCGGTGACACTGATTGGTAACCAGAAATCGGTTTCTGTCAAGCATGCTGTTTTTAAAATATCTAATTTATTTGTAATTTTTTCTCAAACTTTGGGAGCGTCTACAGCCCTCCCTATTTGACCAGGACCATGGTTTACCTGTATGAAACTTTCTATTTCCGGGAATAACCTGTATAAGTTCGTCGTTATGTTTTAGATACACGTTGTATAATCTCAGCTCAAGGGCGGTTTGTTGGAGGATATGAAAGAACACATGCTTTCTTATCTTGCCTTCTCAGATAATATGGAAGTAATTTGTCAACAAACTATGTAAAAAGGTGAAGTGGGCTAACAATAAGAGCATTCGAGGTCGCCCTTACAACTTCGTTGCGAGCCTCTAACACGCAGGTAGGCCACGACATTAACTTTTTCATGAAACTAAACTCATCCCAACTGTGTTTGTCTACGAAAAGAAAACACATTCCAGACCATAATGAAATGTTACACACCTCCAAAATATAGTCGAAAACAACTTTTTTTATATTGCGGCATGTAACACGTGGATACAAAGAAACTGCGACAATGGCATGCAAGCTGTCTCGTCCAATATAACTATGGGATCACAAGTTTGAAGGCCTAAATGATGTTGGAAACTTGCGTGTCAATATTCTGGGGGAACATCCTCACAAATAGGCCCGGTTTCAACAACCCTGTTAAGCATTTAACATTTGTTAAATTATTAACAGAGGTTGGTGAAACCGGGCCCTACAGGAACAAAATATAACAGGCTCGAAACCGCACCGTTGCTGTGGAATGCTACATCGGACAATACCTACCTTCTAATTAAATAGGACTCATCCTATACGTAGTTGCTAATAATAGTTGTAATGGCATTCCTCAGTAACATGGTCTAGCCCGCACGCTATGCTGTATAATATTGTGTACTGTGAGCTGTAGAGCAGAAGTTGTGCATCTTCGGACCTATATTCATATAATATTTTTTGTTTCTCTAGATACGAGTACTGTTCCTCAAAAATATTGCCATGCAGTTTTGCAACATCCCGTATTTATGTTCAGGCGAGTCGCGTACGGGATACCTTTATGTAGGGACTGGAAAATTTCGCGAATTCAGTGTCCTGTAGGCTAGAATCCATTGTACTATGCATACTCAAGCTCCGACTATATGTCCACTAGCTGCTACTCCGTGGAACAACAGACAAGGAACGAATAGACTATGCTTGAGTATGCATAGTACAATGGATTCTAGCCTACGGGTAATTGAATTCGCGAAATTTTCAGTCCCTACCTGTATGTCGATCAGTGGCTTGTTCGTACAAAGGATGAGACATTAGAAGTAAAGTAAAGATATTTTAGTTTTCAGCACTAGTGAGGGGTGGTATGAAGTCAGTATGAAGCACCACCGAAATGAAGGGGCGGAGGAAACAGGAGAGCCCTTAGGAAACCCGCCTGTTCAACGGCATCCAACATGATTCCCACATACACCGTCGGGAATCCGACTCTGATCGATTTGATGAGAGGCGAGCGCGCTAGACTTTATGCCAACCTGTGTGACACTAGATGAGCGTGTTAGTCGCTCATTTGTTTCCGAATTTCATAAGTGAGAAAATTACCCAGGTAGGCAAGCCTCTAAAGTACAAAAAAATATACTCTTGGCTAGTAAACGAAAATGGTGTCCGTGATAGTAGGAATAGGAAAGTACAAAATGTTCCTACATGTGGGATTCTATTTTATGACAGTTGAAATAAGTTATTCTATGCTGTTACGTAATTTTGTTTGTCTAGCAGGAGAAACTTATAACTTGTGATTTAAAGAAAACTGTATTTACTGTAATTTCGTAACGTAACAAAAAACTGTACCAAAATATTTTGAGGTAATACTTTGACCACCACAGGTACTTTGAAAAAGGAACTGCTCTTGCTCTAACATGAGTTTGAGCAGCTTTTCTGTGGAATTAGTGACGAGTTTAAAAAAAAAAAAAAAAAAAACCAGGCTATGCATATCGTGTACAGTCTATATACAGACTGCAGTTATATGTGTGGATTTGAAATGCTTCGTTCCCTTTCGTAGGCTTTCAGTCTTCGTATCCCTTTCATTCCCAGAACATATCATCCTATACTGTTTCTGTTGACTTCGGTGTTATTGCATATCACGATATGAATACGTACGTATTACGACGGCGATGTTCGAACGGCGCGGCGGTCCCCAACATCGATGAAGGTAAGAGAATCTGCCGGTGACTTTCTGCTGACATCACATGTAACCAGAATACTTGCCAGTAGGTCGTCTTCATCTCTTACCGATGTTCCATAAAATAAGATATTACACATGACTCCACGCGATGACGTCAGGCTAACGCGATAGAATGTTTGAAATTTTCTCCATAGCGTTTTCCGGTACTAATTTTTTAATGAAACGTTTATGTTTTGTTGACTCATCAATATCTGTATGACAACAAAATATTTTATTCACTGGACTCGTTTTGCATTATTTGTGTGACCATAGTAAAACGTTGAAGGGTTTATAAGCCAAGGGGCATCAGTGCATTTTCGTGGAACATGAGTTTAATACATATTTTGGAAGTTAAAATTTACAGTTAATAATTTTGTGGCCGAGAGGTATGTGTGACACAGTCTCGTGGGCCATAATTTGGTGATGATTTTACAAAAACAGCTGTCATAAAATATGCTGTTAGTATGAGAAGCGAAGATGTTATGAACGTCACTCATACCCCTTGACTTCTAAGCCCTTCAATATTGAAGATCTAAATACGGTTGCCGCCAGCTTCCTTTGTCTCAGTGTATACTGAATAAGCGTTACACTGAATAAGCGTTAAAGTTCAAAACGTTCAACTTACCAGTTCGTTGATTAACCCGGTCGGCCGAGCAGGTAGTTCACCGTGGCACTCTCTTCCGCAACACCGAGTTTCGAAAGTATTTATATAAGACGTGATTTCATGACAACGCCAAAGAGATTAACCGAGAGAAAGACAATGCTGGTTCTCTAACCTACTGAGATAACAACTGGAAACATCTATTGTTTTGTTTATTTTTGTGTTCTACAACTAGGTCGTATACGCATAAAATCGACCTATTTTAAACGTAATCGGCATTGCAGCTCGCTAAAAACGTGTTTTAGATATCGCAGCATATTAATGTCGGTGACAAGCAGAATCGCCCTATTCGGTTATCCTTGCAGTATAGAATTCCACGCAATCTATTTAACTTAAATATTTGAGAATTGTTTGTGTTCTATGTCTATACATTATTTCTGTGCGTGCGTTTGGGTATATTTTATGTTGATATGTGTGAGCGTGGGCGCGCGTTTGTGTGAAGGTGAGTATTGTGGGATGAAATTAAAAACACCGACCAACTCCATCAGCAAATTTCTAACAGGAAAATAAGTTGGACACATACACGTGACATAAGGTTGATAATCCTTCATTGTCATTGAAGGTGGCGCGAAAACACGTGTTTACTGGTATTGTTAAATATAGCGTTTGAAATGGAATAATGCTATTCTGGATTATGTTTAAAATGAACTATTATCTGCAAACTATACATAACCGATCGCCGCCAATTTAGTTTATATTCGCGCTGAAATTAACGATAACTGACGTGTTGTGCTACCACGCAACATATACCACACATTATTTTATCATGCTATCTGTGAGCGCAACTGAAAATACAAGGCAGTCGTTGTACAACTGGGTGTAAGCTAAGGTCCCGTTTGACTTCTTGTGACTTACAACACTTGGTGCCCACACAGGCCGTAGTAAATAGTATCACTGCATCATTCACCACGTGTGCAGTTGTATGCGTACCTTTGTGGCTACGTGAATTGTGTCACGCATACGTAACCAGAAGACGTTGAGTGTTTTGTGCAGCACGAAGTGAGTGAAGAGATTTTGGTCAGGGAGGTCTTGATCGATAACGAGCGTGGTTCGAGGTGTGGATGAGGCAGTAATGAAACGCGAGAGCGGGTAAAAACGGGAGTAGCGCGAAGAAAAAAAACCGCCGGCCAACGACAACGGCCGCCACGTTTATTATACGCAAAAACCGGGTGTGACCCTAACCGATACTAGAACCCTGATCACTGTGATGGGAGGCGAATCGTCTGACCACTATTGCAGCGCAGGTATGCGGCAGTAAGTACGCAGCTGTACAGCCCAAGAGGCAGGTACCACACCACTCCAGCTATGATGCTGTTACTAACGCAGAATACAGGAACAGCCGCCAAGCGGAAACTTAAAATTAGGTGCAGACGACGTGTGCGTAGCGTACACAGTATGAAAATGGAGCCGGCACTTTCTTCCATCGAACATGCACCGTCCACAAGCACCCGAGCCTCTGCTTACTTAATTGTAGAGTGAAATATGTTGATGAGTAAAGCTACCGGTAACTGCTATAATAATCCAATTTGGTCATTTTTTGAAAACATGTTTTTGGCACTTTCATGTTTTAGATATTCCACTTAAGAATTATTGCCAGCCAAGGTACTGTAGAATGGGTTTGTCAGCAACCACTGCGCCCTTATTACCTGTATATACGGTACAAGCGGCAATGAACTACGCCTGTGTAGTTTGCATCTCCTACAGCGGTCGCGCTGTGCGACAGGCATTCCGTAATACGCAAGGCGCACAAACTTTACATATAGTAAGAAACACCAGATAAATGCCACCCCAGTGAAAGGCGGGATATAACATTGGAGTCCGTCTAGGCAAATTGGAAAAAGTCGATTACAACTTAAAAATACTGCGCCAAACATAACCACTTATTCTACATTTCTGCTCGGTACAAGTTACATTAAAGTACCCTGCAGCTTATACTTAAGTGCATCTGCGCGATCCTGTTTTTATTATAAATTCGGAACTATTCTATCCAATTTCGCCAGGCTATTTAAGATTTTAATGCCTAGTTTGGGCATGCGGCTTTTATAGTTCTCCAACGTTTGCAATGTTAACTTTCAAAACAAAAGCCTTTTAAACTTTAATCATAATACGCAGTATCTGTAGAAACATTACGATTGAATTAGTTCCGTTTCTAATGGCATTTCTTCGATGAGACGTAAAGCCCTACTTACGTATATGCCATTACCGATGTAATCTGAACTTTACATGCCGGTAGAACGTAAGTTTAGAATTTATTATAAGACTTAAACTATTCCTACTGGAGATAATGTCGCTTGAAAATAGTTAAGCTGACGTGTCACGCACAGAGATAATATTACCATCATTGTCACTGAACTTGGGCTACAAGCACATTCTGTACGGCAAGTTAAACTTATGGCTTTTTACTAGACGAGACATTTGTTTTTAAACTGACATTAAAGTGATTTGCTATATTTGTAGAAGTCCTCACACAGTAGGCAGCTTTAGTTACATGCGATGGTATTAAATTAGTTAAATTAGTTTAAGAGTAACATTTTTATCAGACTTTTCGAAAATAATGCTGTTTGAATTAATTATCACGTGCAGTTAATCTTTCGAAACTTCCTAATCATGTGCCATAAAATTAATTAAAGACTTGATCTTATAGAAGAGCTATATCTATGGAATTTCTCAAGAAATGTACAGCAAACTAATTAGAAATTTAAATGATTTATTTGGAGATAAATTAATCGGTTCAAGTGCTTAACAGTAGTGATTGGATGCTGTAAAACTGCACATATTCTTGGTTGTTATATCAGTTTATCACTATTTCCGACATGGTCAATTTAGAGATATTAATTATTTTACTTTATTTCTATCATTATATAATCAATCTAATATGTGATCAAGGACGCTGCCTAGCGAAGAGCCGTGGCGTGAACAAGGCTAGTGACTAACCTGTTAAATAATGATCAGCGAGGCTCAGTCATTTGTCGCTTTTAGACCAAAATAATTTCTTGACTGACAAGTGGAGAATACTGCTACAAGAATAAAAGTGTACGAAACTTATAATGTTTTAGAGTGTCTTTTGATTGTGAAATTACTTATTTGTTCTAAGTATTGATAATGGCCTACATATTTAAAAATACCAAAAAGATTCTATAGTAACGTGGGCCTCACCGTGATGAACAAAAAAAGTCACTAGTTGTATATATGACATGTGACAGGCACTGAGCCACACCGAATATAGCGTTGCTCAAAATACGGCTCTCAAGTAGAACAACAGAATAGAACAGCAGAACAGTTCAGGTCAGAACTAGATTACTGCCAGATTAGTAAAGCAGTGCAAGCATTTACTAGTAGTAACCATGCTCTTAGAGGTTATCAATCGTTTACTTCAACCGTATACCTTAACATTTTGAAAATCGCTAAAATCCTACCGTTATTTAAGGCAGGTGATCCAAAATTAACGAACAACTATTGGTCAGTATCTGTATCAAGCGTAGTTGACAAAATTTATGAACTAACGATAAAAATGAGATTAATCTAATACTTAGATAAAGAAGGCTTGTTATATACCCACAAGTATGGTGATAGAAAAAACAGAAACACAACATCTGTGATAAACAGTATTAGACAAGTGCAAGATCAAAATAAATTAGCCAGTGCCATCTTCATTGACATATGTAAGGCATTAGACATGGTCAACCACAGTACTTTACTTAAAAAATTGGATTACTATGGGATACGAGGGGTACCATTAAAAGTGATTGAAATTTACCTTACAAATAGAACTCAGATGGTCAAACTTGGCAATCTAGAAAGTGAATTGACAGATACTACACTTGGAGTTCCTCAAGGTAGTGCGTTAGTCTCATTTATTTTTATTATTTATTTGAACGATGTCAGCAATTTTCAGTTACACTGTATTCCTACTCTATTTGCAGATGGCGCTGTATTGTCATACAATCACAGTGTTACTCTTAATAAGCTCATGGAAAATGATGCAAGAGGACTTAAACACTTTAAGTGAATATCTTAGATTAAATAAGCTACTGATATATTTAAGTAAAACAAACTACATAATTTTTTGCTTCCCTCAATTCCAGTACGGTGATAACCTTGCACTTAAAATTAATAATACACTTATTGCTAAAGTGGCTTCCGTAAAGTGCTTCGACCAGTACATTGATGAAGAATTGAAATGGAATGTACATATAAATAAAACAATCAATAATAGTTTTCCTATTGTGGAATTATTATGTCGTTTGACAAAAAGGCCTATTAAATTAACTCTGTATACAATGCATTTATAAATAGTCACCTTCAGTGTTTAAGAGCAGTGTGAAGCTACGCAAATAAGAAATATATTTACCCTTTACAACTAGTTAGAAGCAGGGCCATTAGGTGTGTGTGTATATATATATATATATATATATATATATATATATATATATATATAATCTACCATATTTCAGCAGTTAAGGAATAAATCAACAAGGATTCGCCCAATTAGATGTATTTATGCATTCAATGTACTAAACATTATTAATTCTCATTCTGATTATGCATCTTATATTGCCGGTATTCACGGTTACGATACTAGACACAGGAATGATAAACACTGTACCTACACTATGTAAAAACTGAGTTTGGAAGGAAAGACAATACTTTTCATAGTTTTCAGGTTTTCAACAATTTACCTGTTTGTTTGAAGGTATCTCCCAACCCTAGGCTATTTAAAAGATTTTTTAAAAGAGGAACTACTCACTAAATATATGTCACAGGGGAATGTGCTACAATATTAATTAGGCCAAAACCCCTAATGAGTACATGTAAATGGCTCAGGGATACTGTTCGTCTCTTAAACGGTATATTATTCATTAGTTTTGCAAATGTCCTTGTACCGTATTCGATCTGCAGTTTGTAATGAATCTTAATTGTAATTTTAAACTTTATAGACTACCACCACCCCTGTGTGTTAGTTGCCATGATTTATATTCTCAGCGTAAAATGTATAATTGTGCTTGTTGCCACTGAGTTATGGTTTAAGTTACCATTGTGTAAACATCTATAACCAAAAATCTGTAACAATATGAGTGCAGAAGAAAAACAACCAATGTGCAGATCAAAAAACAGCAAGTAGTGCCTATAAAAAAATTATGTTGTGGTTTCTGTATAGAGATTTTGTATTGTCTAGTTAAGTTTAGGTTCCTGTTCATATGCCGTATATAACTTTGTTAGTAGTATAAATAATTTTGACCCGTCAATATATAATTTTCCTTTTCTCCTTCACTTTCACTTATTTTATTGGTCGTGAGAATGTAAAAGTAGATACTTATTTTAGAATTGTGTTTTATGTAAAATACTGTATGTCTATAAAATTGCGCAATTTTCTTTGTGTAGCAGCATAGCTTTTCTTAATTAAAATATCACACTCTGGTATAGTGTTATTTATTGTATTGCTGTTGTTTATCTTGACATTTTAGCTTATAACATATTTGTAAAAGAATCCCAATGTTGAGCTTGCCCCAGGGGTTTAAATTGTACATCCTGTATTATTGCTATTCTTTTAAATAATTTGAATAAATATGAAATAATAAAATAAGTAGGCAGCGCCCTGATTAAGGAATCGAATAAGCTTCTTATTGAATATAACACGAGAAATTAAGTGTTACGTAACAACGTGTATGTTACAATGTTTGTTCGAAATATCGAGTTCCTGTGTTACATTATCTCTTAGGCGTTGTTAGCGTTTAATTTAGTGGCTAATATAGCCTAAAAAGTTCAAGGCTTTCATATACCCTTGTGAAACTTGAATGTGTTTTCTTACAAATTATGAGAACTTTTGAATCTTCAGCAGGTAAAAGTAAGCTTATAAATTTGTATTAATATTTAAATGAAATACACATGTCAGCAACTTGGCCATCCCGGCCTTCCCCCAATCAGTCATTTATGCAAGACACATGACGTAACTAAGATGCGTCGATTACAGATATGCAGTTTTCAATTTTCTGACAGTACAAAACAACTTAGAAGAACCTTAAGTAACAAAATTATTTTACAGACATAACTTTCTCTGTAAGCACTTCTCATAAAAAACCGCTGTCCTTGAGCTGTTAAGAGAATCTGTCTTAGCAGATATGCATTTCAATAAGAAAACAGTAGCGGAGGTGGACGCATTGTGTCCGTGGGAAATGTATGGCATGTGTCATATTACGTGTCTAGGGGAAGGCTGGTACGTGCCTCAGCGATTTTAATCTATGAGTTATTCATCACAAGAGAATAGGTGTCAACTACAAGCTGTCAGTGAGTGTTTTATTTTACATCGACCATATTCAAACTAAAGGGAGAGAATATAGACAGGACAAAAGAACGTAACAGTCATTCAAGCGTACAGTGTCGCCTCCTATTAACAAAATAATTACACGGGAAATTGTGTTTCTTATTTTAGCTATCGTTACAGAGACTGAGAAACAAACATGCGCAGGGCGTAGGTTCAACGCGTAACATAAAGAATGGCTGATAAAACATTGAAATATAATTTCAGTGTTATAAAAGGTTAGAAATTGTTACACACTAATAACAATGAAATCAACTGTTTTTCAAAAAAATATACGTACAGAAGAAAATACCCACCCTAACATCTTACTAACCTCTAAGTGCATAGTTATTATATGTTATCTGGTTAATCACTAAGCGCTTTTTTGCAGATACACGAAAACTGACTATTTAAAAAACTAGAATTTGTTAATTATAATTTTACTTATAATCACTTTAATTGAGATTGTACTGATGTAGGTGGTTGCAAAAAACACTTGCGGAGTGAAACGAAAATTATTATTTAAATAGTATAAAATTGCTACCACTATGTAGCCTATATCGTACTGAATTTGGGTTGATTGGAATCCGGATATTTTCCTCTTGGAGGAAACAAGGCGACCAATATATCTAATTAAGTCTCTTTGAGAGAGCATCTCATGAAAAGACAGATCAATTTAATAATATTAGCACACAGTTCTTACATTGATATTGGAGGTCATAAAATTGAGTAAAATGCAAATTGAAAAATCTCATAAATATTTTTAATCTGATTTTGTTTGTTTAATAATGAGATGTTATTCCTTTATTTTATTATCATGTTCTTTGTCGTGTGCATTTAACTCCAACGCACCATGAGAATGGACAAGAGTGCTCAAATAATTACGTACCGGGAGAATAGGTCGACCATGTTCTCGTAGGTGTGACGGGGCAAACGCAGATTGAAAATCTCCAGTTGACAAAATTTTGTGGCAGGCGGTGAAGATTTAAAAGAATTTTTTTTTGGGGGGGGGAGGGGGATGCATTTATGAGTTTTGAATTTCTCGTGTGATTCTTGCACCTGTAAGCATTTCCACCTTTGAATTGTTTTTTTTTTTTTTTTTTTTTTTTTTTTTTTTTTTTTTTTTTTTTTTTTTTTTTTTTTTTTTTTTTTTTTTTTTTTTTTTTTTTTTTTTTTCTGTTTTTCAGGTAGTAGAAGCCCTGAAGTAGTGCACTTCGCGTGACGGATCGCACTTCTCGGGATTCTGGCTGCCGTGTCAACAAAGCTTAAGTGAATGCCGGTGCAGTTCGTTAAGAACTTTCGTACCCACAGCTCACAAACTGCACAGCCAGGGGTTTCACAGGCACTGTTGTATGCAACCTGCAGCAGCTTATTTCAAGCATAACCATGGTACAACGAACATGTTTAGGGCCCTTCCACATTATTCTATAATAAATTCGTTAGGCCTTTAATTTTGAGAGGAATTAAATGTGTGTCTGGTGAAGTTATAATATTTGTGATTTCTCTGAGAAGAACATTTCTAAATGCAGAAGCGTTCAATGCAAGACTGGAAGTTTTGCTCCACGTATTTTAGTAGGTCCTCAAAAGTAACAAAACTAAATAAGCACATAATTATAATGATAACATTTTTATAAAACTACTTTTGTTCAGAACTTGAATGGCCGTAGTAATGCAAAAGGAATCCAGACCCCATTGCTCTAACCCTGAATCCCTATTGTACTACAGTGACCGCTATTATAAACTGCATTTAACACACATTCTGTGAGAAGCTTTGACTTATTTTATATGTTGCGTACTTTGCGGATAGCTTGACTCAAACTGATATATCCGGAAGTATTTTCAAAAATTGTCTTTCAATTAATTTACATGAATGTTTAAATCGTATATTTTTTTAATCAAACTTTTAACCTCTACCATTTTTTTTAGTGACAGAGTCATTATTTTGGCCGCACGCTGCATAAATGCGCGCTGCTTGAGTGATTTGGGTGTAGATGTAACATTTTTTATGCATAGCGAGTATCGCACTACGAGTTCGCTTGTTTCTTAGTACAAGCGTAGGTTACTCTGAGAAGAAATGGAGAAACGTTGTAACGAGATCGTCACAGATTTTAAAAGTTTATTTATGTTTGATAATACAACGAACTGAGAAAGACTTTGCTATTATAGAAAGCATCAGAAGTTTTAATGTTTTGACAGTTCCCACCTTACTATAGTAATTTTTGTTTAACTTAAATAATTTAATGTTATTATTGTTTTGTGTTAGATTAAGAAAATCTCTCACTCCTAGTTATTTATAATATACGTTAAATTATCTAGAAGCTATTTAAGATTGTTATGGAATTTCCGAAAACACTCTTATAACTTTTCTTCTTCGAAAATACTGCAAATATTTTATGAATATGTTAATATTATCAAAGTTTTGCATAATTGTTTATTTAAGTATTTTCTTAATTTATTCTAACATCTGCTAAATAATTTTAATGTAAATTTGAAATACTTTTTAAAAATGTTTTACTACCATATGATTGTACCTAGTATAAGTATAGTTTAACTTACTAGGTATAGAGTAATTAGCTGTTCCAGAGAGGTTTCTCTGAGCAGATTGCAGGTTTTATACCTCTCTTGTTGATTGGTTGCCAAGGCAACGGCTTCCAATTTGGAGAAGAACATAGATTATATGCTGTTTTGTACAGAGCAAAGAGAGTTCCCTGAATTTTGCTAGGTGAAGCATGCGGTTGAATCGGCCCAGGAGAAAATGGAACATTTTCATTTCTGCCGTCAACCTAAGGTTAGGCTTGGGAACTCAGTAGATAGAGGACAGTACGTCCGTCAGTTTTAGGCCATTTTGAGAAGAGGCCCATCATCATCAATATAATTAGGCTAATTTTGAAGTGTCATGAAGACGACGAGACCTTCAGCCTACATTGTAAGGATAGCCATGTTGAATATGTATGCCTGTAGCGTCCCCACGCTTACCCATCTTGTGTACAAGGCCGACCATTCCAAATATTGACTTGGATATTCAAATCAAAATTTTATTTCATACAATTTTTCGTCTACTAATTTT
>PNEQ01048832.1:0-20502 GCA_003012365.1 Medauroidea extradentata | reverse complement strand
TTATGTTTTAATGACGAACCTACGAGAATCTACATTGTGGTAAGAAAAGGTATCTCATGCAAATATAAATTATCTTACAAATTAATCCTTTCTCAACTCACCTTAGTCACCTACATACAGAAAGTCACACAGACATCATCATCACTAATAATATGTTAGAACGTTCTATGCAAGACTGGACGTTTTATCACACGTATTGTTGTAGGCCTTCAAAGGTCACAAAAAGGATAAGCACATAATTTAAACGATATAATTTTTACAAAACTACGCCTTTTGCGGAGGTTTTCTGCAACTCAGACACATCCGCTCGAAATGGCGTACTTCGCTATAAACGGTGCAACGTCCGTGTTTTATACTCATCCATGTGTGTCATACAGCGTACTGAGTATTTAGAAGTTTAGTGCATCGCGAAGCCAGAGGTAAAAATTATTGACTGATGCTATGTTCTAATAGTCTTTACCGTATGTAAAGTCCTGGTGTAAAATGTTTCATATAATCGTTATTGTTGTAGTAACCATAATAGACTCACAGTTTTCTGTTTGTCTGTTGTATATTGACTCGTTACATGAAAATGTGAACTGCGAGACTCAAATAATAATAGTCACGCAGTTCGCATTTTCATGTAACGAGTCAATACAAAAGACAAACAGAAAACCGTGAGTCTATTAGGGTTACTACATTAATAATGATATATAAATGTAAAATATTGTTAAAAGTTTTCCTGAGTTTAGCCGAATTCAGCATATGATATATTGTTTCTTTTTTAATAAACCATAGTTTTTCTTGGAACTATATGGTTTATTTATAGAATATATTGTTTCTTTGTTAATAAACCACGTTTTTTTGTAAATGTATAGATTATTTATCCGTTTTAAAATAAATTACAGTATATTCCAATATGCATACGAATATCGAAGTCAATTCGCCCTCGAACACATTAATAATTTTCGTATACAAATATCGTATACTAAGCCGCAACTGTTTTTCAAGTATACTAAAAACTGCAAGGAACAGTTCGAATTCTAATAAAATCTCTAGCATAGACCTCACAAGTAGTCCGTACCACCTATATTCGAAGATTGCGCTACTCCACGCTGTACAATATTTTGTTCTGCGTACAATAATATCCTTGGTATTTTAACACGCATGCAAAGGCTTCCCTTGTAACATTTTTTTCATGTTAACTGACGAGAGACGTCTTTGTAATGTAGCTGTAGAAAACTTTGTATTCTTAAGATATTTTAACAATAAATGTTACGAACCTTCGTGCAGATATGCTTTGATGATCTATGTTTAATATGGAAACGTATTTACGCTATTTGTGTTTATAAATTAAAAACATTAAAATTCTTAAGTTCACTCTAAAAAATTGTAAAATTTACAGAGATTTTCTTTGTAAATTTACAAATCCTTGTATACAAATTTTTTCTTTGCAAAATCGTTAAGCTGTTTTTGTAGATATACAAAATTTGTAAATTTACGAAACTTTTCCTTTTAAAATTATTTGTTTACAAAGTTGCAAGGATTTTCCCTGTAAAAGAATTAAAGGAAGATTTTACGAAAATCACGGGTTCGCCGGAAATTACACAGTTATACAAAGCATTATTATGGAATGAAGTGAATTTTAATATTGATTGCATGCTTCAAAATTGAAATAAAAAAGGTTGTCACTGAAGTGTACATTGAAAGTACATAAATACAAAAGACCATACAGTATGGACGTCAAGGTGGCCAGGGGTAAGATGCATGTTCTCATTGCGCGGGATGCGGGTACGAATCTGACTTCTACCAAGATTTTTTTTTAAATAATGCTAAATAAGTTCAGTGCCATTATTAAAGAAAAACGGGCATTTAAATTTTATTAATATTTCCCTAATAGCAAGTGCGTATACAAAGCTGTTGCTTGTTATTTTACAAACATATACTTTGTATTTTATTATTACAAGGACAACCATTGTAGTTTTTCAAGGAAATTCTTTGACAACTGGGTTTCCAAGGATTTTCTTTGGATAAGTAAAGAACAATTATTACAGTTCATGCGGATAGTTCCCGCGCTGACGCTCACCTAAATATGTGCCATATCCTAATTAAATTGTTCGAGTGATAGATCTCGCTTCCGCGATATTCTGATTTGCGAAATTGCAAACTGATACAAGGACGATCGCACATTCGTCTTTATCTGTCCCCGGCTATCTAGTAGAAGGCCGGAGAAGAGTAGTTACGAAGAGGAGAACACACGAGTCTGTGGTATGACAGCTAGATTACTAAACTATTGATAAAATCAGTAACATTTGCTTAAGTAAAAAGATTCTCTAAGAGCACATATTTAAGAGAATAGATAAATTCCTATAATACCCATATTAAAAAAGTAAATCTGGGCAATATATGGCTAGATTTGACATCGGCCAGATCTGGCATCAAGGATAGAGAAATATACACTAATTCATATCTGGCCCAGATCTGGTCAGTTTCAGATATAGCTATTTTCTATCTGGGAATTCATTAGACGTGTAAAAACGAAGACATGTAGACTGAATAAACGAACTAAAACATCAATCAGGAAATGTAGTGTTGGGCGTGTAAGGCATGCGCATATACCAGACACACAGTACGTGATTTTTGAACGGTTCCTGTAATGAGTCAGTATTATAAACTGAACTGTTTCTACGGACGGACACCATTTGCAGGGTACGCCATTGTGGGGTTTTTCTGCAACTCGGCAACAATCGCTTGCAATGGCGTACTTCCCTATAAACGGCGCAACGTCCGTATTTCCGTATTTTATATTCATCCACGTGTATCATACAGTGTACCGAGTATTCAGAAGTTCAGTGCCAAAACTCTGTCTGCAGTACTTCTGGGCCATTTGTAATGCAAAAGCCGTGATCGTGCTGTGGAGAGAAACGCCTGTAGGCCAAGACTGTGCGTACATGCATGTAGGAGTGGTTGCCTGGGACCTAGGCGCGAGACACTATAAACTGCGTTGTGTGCTTACTGTTATGAAAACCTTCCTACATACATGCACGCACCGCATTGCCCTGCAACGGGCGTTGTAAGCCGCAACGACAAACAAGTTTTACGAAGTGACAGCATTGTATATGTTTTGACTGTCAGGTATCAAAATGTTTGAATAGTTTACAAATGATTTATGTTTGTTACGTAATTCTCCTAGTCAGCTTTCTTATATTTTCCTTTCTGAGATATGATTTTTTGCAGACGGAATGTGGAAAATAACATACGACGTTATGAATTGCTTAGCTGTTTGCGTCATCTTGTTATACAGATATGAAAATTTAAACAACCGATATTAGATCTAAACACGATGTCAGACGAACTCGCATTAATCTTATACAATTTTGAATTATTGCATTTGAAAATCGCGTATTAATTCACTTAATTTGTTTAAAACATTTCCATTTCCACATATTAAGGGATTATTTCAATAGTGTTACAACTCCAGTTTTGTAAAACAGGGAGTTGTATCCACCATCGTGATAAGAAATGTTATTTCTACCTTATTTTAAAAGTGCTTTATCTCGCTGTGAACTTAATTATTTCACGTATCACAAAAACATAATTTTTGACATTGAACTATGTCCAGGTTTCTGTATATAAAAATGAACTAAACTGGAGTTGTACCACTATTAAAATAAGCCCTTCATATGTAGTCACAAGGGCTATTGGTGAATTAATTTTAACACCCAGACATTAAGATTATTTCTAACCAATAGCTGTTATATGTCATGTTTAAGAATAAAGCTGGAGGTAAGTCGGTTCTTTTAAATATTCGTTCCTCTTTCAATAATTAGATAAAAGTTAAAATCTATTATAAAAATAAAGCCAATTTATTCCACTTTCAATACTGTATTCACAAATCATTTGTCTTAATGCGATTCATGCAAACAGTGCAGCTCAGTCAAAGAAAACTAAATAAATAAATAAATAAAAAGCCTTGGTGAAGAAGTAACACGGCATAATGTAATGTCACTATGAACAAGCGTTTAAAATAGTACTCGTGTATGCACAATTAATGTGTTATCAGTCATAAACATCAAAGACAAATACACCAAACAGTTTTACAATACAGAAAATTAATGGTCATATAACGTGCCAGGAAATTTCGCAATGTGCGCAAGCATTACGAAGGTGTGCAGTGACGCATTTTGCTATCTTGATTAAACAGTAGATTGTTATTGTGAATAACACATTTCGACCTTTACCTTGTTTCAAAGTTAACTAAAAGATTTCGGAAAGTCTTTTATAAATAAATAGTACAAATATGACGCGTCTAATTTGCCTTATCAACAGTTATAACAAGCACTTTTAAATTACTGTCTTTGTGCTTTTGCTAACTGAAACGCTGCAAGGTGTTGGCTAGTCAGCAGTGTTATCAAGATAAAGACTCCCTGAACTGGACGCAGAGCAAAACAGGAAAATATTTTGAAACAATATTTTAGTTAGTAATCTTATTAGTTCCTAGCCGATCAAGTTATACAAACAAGCCCACCTTTATAACAATCAAAGTGTATAGATTGTACTGTACTCAAAAGTTTACTTCTCAGGTTACAATAAATGCTATTTTGTAATTATTATTCAAGACATGCCTGTCTTCGAAAGTACTCACTCATTTTACCGCAAACAGCCAGTAATGCTGAACACGTGATGGCGGCGCATCCGCACTGTAGGACAGCCCGGACACAAGTCCTCGAGAAAACGCGACAACTTGAGCTCCTGCCTTCTCGCCACCGAGATCTCTCACTCCAGCCAATCCCCGTACCCGATATGTCCACATGCATGAATAGGCCAAACATCAATCTCTTATAATTTACCAGAAACGATTTACTTTTTACTGAATAAAACTTGGCTACTAAAACACGCACAAAGATTGTAGTCTTTTCACTAACGATACGTATTAAAATTTATTGCATCTTAGATTTACACACAAATTTCAGTACCGCCAAAACTGAGGAACGGCTACGCCTCTGAGTCCTGATTGGTTAGCCCAGGCGATGATACTGACGCAATGACCTCCCCTTTCCTGTCCTGAGGTTTTCCCCAAACATGATTTATAGCCCTCTTCGTAGGCCATAATTCGTGTAGGAGTCTTGCCATTCTGCGCCAAACAACCTAATCATCTCGTTACATTTCTGAATATCAATTTTATATAAACATGAAATAGTTTTGCACCCACGCATGCACATTGAATTAAAATGTCAGTGCACATTAAGCAAATTTTATATTTTATTTTAAACTAAACATTACAATAAATCACCAATACTTTGCTTTCGGAAAGTTCTCATGTTACTTTATAATAATAATAATAATAATAATAATAATAATAATAATAATAATAATAAATGCCAACTTTACAGTCTTCAAAACAGAATGTGACGCAAAGACAAATGTTTCAGTTTCGATCGTTTGGAGCGAAGGGCTTGTTAAATTAAGTGAAAGTTTTTGATATCCTTGTTTATTTACATTATTAACGTTTTGACACAAACAGTTGGGAGAGGAAACAGCCATGGCTTTTGTTAAGGAGCCATCCGAAAATTCGCCTAGAGTGATTTCGGGAAAACATGGAAAACCGAAATTAGGATGGGCGGAGCCAGAACTCGAATTCAGGTTTTCCCGAATACGAGTCGAACGTTTTACCGTTTCTCCACCTCGCTCGATCGAGTTTTAAAAGAAAAAGTCCAGCGCTTATGTAGGTGTTTCGTAAGGTCGGGGCGCAACAAGGCTGAGTACGCATGAAATTATTATTTTATATCAATGATAAAGCTGATTGGCTTCGGTAGTCCGCTGCTACTTGACCTGACCCTGGCAGAAAAAAAAGTAAAATTTTAGAGTTACATTAATATCCAAATAAATTATAAAAATATTATTGTAATATTATTCACTCGGCTGAAGTTTTATTTGTAATCTACTTTATTTGCGTGGTTTTAAATCTAATGTTTTTAGGTCTGCTGCATATTCGAATAAATAAAGTAGTTTGTAAAATTAATGCATTTATACATTGAATATCTTCTCAGAACAAACTTTTTTCAAAAAACATTAAAAATAAAGAAACAATAACATTTTGGCACTTCAAATGACATATATGTAACAATAGGCCTAATGCTGATAATAATATTTAAGTAATAAATTTCAGTATTGTTTTTTTTTTTTTTTTTTTCAATTTTCTAAAACAAATTTGAAAATTCTAAATAGTGAAAACGATGCTAAAGGATTCTTTTAGAAAAAAAAAATTGCACTCCTTTGCACCTGCCGTATATCCCGTCCCACATCCCCCCAACACTGCTTTTCCCCCTTATATATAATTGTTTCCCAAACCTTCGTGCGCGCACGTACAACTCACCACATTTTCATGGCAATGAGATTAATTGTATAAGAAATAATACATACATACATACACATACATATATATATGAAATGTCACTTCTTACGTTCACTTATCTTCAATACTAATGTACAGTAAGTAGCCTTACTGTGCAGGCAATAAGTTTAAATTTTATTTTTAATTCGTAGCTACGAATTGTAACAATAAGTTTCCTTTGCTTGCATGAACATAAATTTTAAAAGAGTAAAATTTTTCCATGCACTTGCATAATTATATAAAGAAAAATATGTGGAAATATAGTACTATTAGAAACAAACCTTTTTTTATTTATCAAACTCTTCTTTTTTAATACGATACCTAATATATTCTTTTTAATGTAGCTCAGTGATTTATTATTATCATTATCAATATCGTCGTCGTCGTCATTATCTATATTAATATCTAAGCGCCTTGAAATCTACAGATTAAAGTTTTAAAAAAATGTGAATGATATGACGTTGATGAGACTGGTTTTAATTATAAAGAGATTCAAAATAAGTGAAGTTCATAGTCTTAAAAAAATGTCTAATCAGATGCAATATTTTTCTTTTAATTTTTTTATTTGTTTACAAGGAAATCCACAAGACATTGACCCAGAAAATTTACAATTACAGAAGTTGGCATTCTGATATTTTCTGTTCTGTAAATCGAACAATATACTTTCAACGAAATTTGTTTATCCTCTGATCCACTTAATTAGAAATACAGTCAAACTTCTTTAATACAAACCTGAAGGGTCTGAAATTTGTGCAGTTCGTAATAGTGAGGTTTGTATTAATATGTGTTCACAAAAACACAAGAAATTTTGTAAATATTTTTTAGGCTGTTTATTCCCAAAACACAAACATTACCATCACATTTTTGACTACCTTTAACAAGTAAACTTGGTATTACATTGTTATATGTGTAAAGAAAAATTTCATGGAGCACTGAAGTTAATACTCAATTCCTCATCTCATTCCAAGGGGAAATAAAATCACTTTGTATTAACAGTGTTTGCATTAACGAGGTTCCACTATACTAATTTCTTTATTCTTTGATCCACTTAATTAGAATTACTTTTGTCTCAAAACATTGTTATTGGTTAATATTTTGTTTCAATATGATACTATGTCAAAAAAATTATTGTCTTGTAAATTTATCATTGTAAAATGTCACAGGGTTTATTACCCCTTACGGAATTAAAAAATGTAATCTCTTACTTTTTTTTTATTTTATGTATCATTGTACTGTGGTCTTGTAAGACTGCTTGGCTGGCAAGTTAATATTTTTTTGTAAATAAATAAAGATGGACAGATAATATAAAGATTATTATTATTATTATTTTTATTAGCATAAAATAGTAAAATTTACAGTTTGACATACTCTTATACGTAAACTATTCGATGTAAAAATGTTGGATTTGCTGAAAACATTACATTTTACAATGTTGAGCAGCGTTTGTTACAAATATAAAATTACGATTGTTTTCTTTCCATGCACTTTTAATGTGCTTTAGATATGAGTTTATTGTATTACCTAATTGCCTTATATTCCACTTCTCGTTTAAAATGTTAGATGCTCATTCCAGGAAAACAGGGGGTTGCGGTGGTCGAGGGGTTAGGCCTCTCGCCTTTCACCTAGGCGATCAGGGCTCGATTCCCGACGGACTCGGCCCCGGATTTTTTTGCGCGTGGTATTTTCGACGAACTCCCATTTTCTCCCACTTCACTCATTCTGTCGGTGCTCCACACTCATCTCACCCCCACCTTACCCATTCTTCGGGTCGGACGGGTGATAGGTGTATCTCACTAGTGAAGCAGCCGGCCCAACCTTCACTCCGGCCTTCTCTCGTACACAATGTGACACTGTGAACTTGCCCGAAGGCGGGAACACGAAGATGATTTTAATTTTTTCATTCCATGAAAACTGTGGTTTTACGGTCGTAACAAAATAAGCATATTTCGTTAATTTTGACATGCCTGATTAATATAGACCTGAAAAATTCACGTTTTTGTTTAGGCACACGCTAGACTTCGAGCAATTGTAAGATCGTGTAACTTTCGCAGGTGGTCTTTGACTATTTGACACCTCTTAAAGGGCGCCGGCCCAGAAACAAAGAAGCAACTAAATGCAAACCTACAGCCAGCAGCCAATGGGCAGATGATATTTGCTTCAGTAAACATAAATTTTTGAAAATTAGTCTACGGGTTAATTAACCCGCGAATTTTTCCGGTCTCTACTGATTAATAATAAACAACTTAATTGCCTGACGCACTTAACGCTGAATTATTTCAATGATTGAAAATGTGCGAAGTGATATTTTAAAATATGTCTGTAAATTTTGTATTGCTAGTCAACTACAGCAGTAGTAATACAGCTCCTCTTTCAAAACACGTTTATCTACATGACTTATTTTGCTCGGTCAGGGCCTGTGAAAGCATGGTTAAGTACATTTTCTCGCAAATTGTAAGAAACAATATCATTATCTTCAATGGGTTGGCCAGTAGGGGTTTAATTCAGCAGGTATCGTTGGCAAATTGTAAATCATGGAGCTATAATTGAAAGATATTCTTAGCAACAATAAATTAAAGAGGCTTCTGTACAAGTGCCAAAGTTGCAAAACAACAAACACGGCTACTACGGAAAAAAAAAAAAAAAAGTACTGCGAGCTCCGTAGCATACTGTATACTGAATCAAGTTGTAAATCGAAGCATGTATAGCGATGGGTTTTTAATGCATTACAACACAAGTCATAAAATTCGGTCTACATTACGAAACACAGTTAATTGTGAGTTGTCTGCGCGCAAGAGTTTGGGTAAGTTATTAACTTCCTAATTGTACTTAATCTTCAAAATAACCTTGGCAAAGCCAGTCGTTCAGGAAACAGTCTCGTATCCACCACATATATTTTATAGAGCATTGCTTCTCGTCGAGGAGATTATTAGTGACGGTACCGTACAGCTATGCACAAGGGATTGGAAATGATAGAAAATAGTTCATGGCCTATGTTCAGGAGGTGAAGAAGGCGAAGAAATACTGTTCAGCACTTAACATCTAGATCTTTAACTCTGGTGAGGTGTGACATGACGTGGGTATGAAGCGGCGCCGGAATGAAGGGGCGGGAAAAACGGTAGATCCCCGAGAAAACCCGCCGACCGGCGGCGGCGTCCGGCACGATTCCCACGTGCCAACCCCGCCAGGAATCGAACCCGGATCGCCTTAGTTGGAGGCAAGTGCTCTAGCCACTGCGCTATTTACGGCCCCTTAGGTTAAGGAACCATTGCAGAATTCGCCTGGAGCTGTTTCGGGAAACCATGGGAAAGCGATGGCCTGAGCCGGGAATCGAAACGGAGTCCTTCTTACTGCGAGTCCAACGTAATAATAACCGTTGCGCCACTTTGCTCGGCCTTTCTTCCGCTATACAGTGTCATTATAAGCACTCATGTCCTGCACTTACTTCTGGGAAATATTTTTTGTTCATACGTTTTAACTTGAAACGATATGAACAAAAAACATTTCCCAAACATTTGCCTGTTTTCTAACCCCCAGGTCTGGAAGCTTAACATTTTACCGCAAACCACTGTTTGTATGAAATATATTGCTATCACGAGTGGTACTTACCTCCTGTAATACAGGCCGGTAAACAACGAACGAAGTACACACACGCGCGCGGGTAAAGGCAAGAGGTTAAATCCACAAGTCGCCGCACTGTCACTAACGCGCTGCACTGCCAGCGGCCACCAAATACCAGCTGCGGGCAGAGCTGGCGAGAAGCCACAAGGTGTTGGCAAACACTTATGTCTAGGTACTTACACGATGAAGCCAGCTTCGGACGTTTCCGTAATTTCGATTCGGGTATGTCCGGTATCGCGACCTCTCCTTGCCACCCATCAAACCATTACTGTCCGGTACTCACCCCACCTACTCTATACTAGCGTCACAGCACTAGACAGCTGTCGAGCCTCGCCAAGTCACAACACAGCAAAATATGAAGTCAAACTGCTGGAAAAAAAACGTGAGAGATTTTAAACGAATGATTTACTACAAAACGTAATCCTTTCATCATATTGTAAGCAGAACATAGTAAAACATAAAGTGCAAACGTTGAAAAAATTTCAGATTTTTAAACACGTTTTCAAACTCGATTTCTTGCCTCTTTGTTTATTCGGTAACAATTAACAATGTATTAATTTACGGTTTTATTAACTCGCTTTCAGGTCTCGCTGTTCGGTAAAAATTTTGTAATCGGTTTTAATCTAACTTCCTGATGAGCTAGAGTCCTGAAACTATAGACGTAGCTCAGAACTGCATGACATTGCAATATAAGAGGGGGAAATTGTTATAAAAATAATACTAAGTTAAATACGTATTATTGCAAAATTTCACTCACACGAAACTTAAACAAAAAAGGAAATAATTTGGTTTTAAATACCGACTCTAAAGTAAAAAATAATTTCTCCTATGAAAATATTTGAAAGATTTAATGAATGAAATAATATGGGGTGCTTGTTATAGATAACTGATGTATGAATAGTTCTCTTACGTTGTTAATTAACAATTTTATTGCACTGCAAACGATACGAACTGTTCTGTGAATTTTCTCAACGACAGCTACTCTTTACATTCCTTGTTACTGTGTATTACATGCGCCCCAGGTTATTTTCGTTTGAAATCTTACACATTGTTTAACGGGAGAAATTATTTTGTATTTGTTTAGTCAACTTTAAAAATGTAATATAGTTTAAAAATTATTTAGTATGTTTAAACAGAGTAATTACTACAAAAACACAATCGTTTTAACATATTAGCTTAGCAAAGAAATAAATTACTACAACTGTTAAAAAAATTTTAGGTTTTTGACTATATAGCCTAATTACTTAGAAAACACAATCATTTTAAGCACTTTCGCACAACAGAGCAAAACATGAAAATACAGCTTTTAAGAATAATTTAGATTTTATAAGCAAAATAATCACTACAAAAAACAACAATTTTAGTATATTAGCGCCGCACAGCAAAACATTAAATGTAACTGCTGAAAAAAAATTGAAATTAAAAATTTATTTTTTACAAAAACAAAGAATTTTGACGGTGACGTAGAAGTATTTTATTTTATTTTTTTTAGACGAGGCAATATTTTCCTAAATTTTGTGCCCATTCCGCTATAAGAAATATCTTCGTCCTCTCATTTTATCCAAAAATATGCTGAAATAAATTATGTCTGTGTTTACCCACCGAGCGAGTTGCAGAAGGGTTAGAACATTGGACTCGCTCACTCGCGTCAGGGAGCTTACGTGTTCGATTCCAATCTTCGGTCATCATGATTTCTGTTTTCTATGGTTTCCCGAAATCACTTTGGACGAATACTGGGATGGAGTTCTTAACGAAAGGCCACGACCGATTCCTTCCTAAGTTCCTTTTAACTATTGTTGTGTATATGTCGCCGTTTCTAATTATCTTGGCTGTCGACCACTTCCCTTCCCGATTTCGCACTCACGATGCTTCTGCTGCAAGTAACAATCAAATATGTATTTATTAAAGGGCTTGTGCACCTGACACATGAACAGTGTTGTAGAGTGCTGTACTACGCCTATTATTTTTTATACGAAACAGCTAAACTTATCCTAAAAAAAAAAAAAAGAACACACAGTTAAAACTAGGATTATAACACTTTAAAAATGTAATATGCTAATTGGAAATATGATTTGGAGGCCCCTGAAAATGGCTAAAAAACGGCTTTTTTTAAAACAGTTGTTGAAAAAATTCTTCCCAGATTCGTAAAACACAACGTTGGAAGCATGTTTTAGTCTTTATTACAAACTTTTCCCAAGTAAAATTGTATAGTCGACGTTTTAAGTCCCATAGAAAAATGTGCAGTAGGAAAACATTGCTCGCCAAGCAGTTTGGCGCGTCGGGAATATAAGCGATGCTGTTACCGTCGAGTGTGGAAAGATGAACCTTATCGCTTCACTGTCTCCGCGCATCAAACAGGCAAAATTACGTCAGGTGTAACAGCCCTCTTATCCTATATACTACAACACATACAAGTGTATTTGTATGCATTGTGCTATGTATGTTGTTAACTGTAGTCCACAGGATAAAAATAAGCTAATCAAACTAATTGTACAGTTCAAATAAGTATATTCCTCATAGAGTATAGAGAGTATCGCACCTGAAGCCTTTAACAAATTTCTAAGACGATTAACGATTATCATTGTTCGCAGCTCTCTGTCGTTAAATGGAAAGGGAACTAAATTAACCCCTTGCCCCACCATTTCTGACGATCTGACGACCCCGTGTTTTAGTTTAACACAGCACGAATCAAATCGAAAATGTAATTTTGTTGACACTCTTCTACATAAATGTAACATAATTTTAATCAAAACTTAACAATGCTACACCAAACAATTTAATGCAACAATAAAGAAACAACTATTGCAAGTAGGTTTCATATTTCATATATACTACAGCGTTGCTTTCAGAAAGAACATAATATGAATATGAATAATGTGGTTGAATTTGACTTCGAAAATTAATCTACTAATACCGAAATAATCCAAAATTATGATCGGAGCGTTTAATTCTTCCTAAAGTGACATTATTCTATTTGTGAATTTTTAACTGGCATCCATCGGCTAATAAAATCATATACACTTTAAAACTAATACTAATACATGATGAAGATAAATAGTTGTATTCGTTATGGGGTCCTTGTAAAGTACAGAAGGAAGTATACAAACAATATAATTCTATTTTTTTTTCTGGTCGACGTGGCTTCTACAGTAATGCACTGTAATATTTCTCTATTAGTGAAATACGATGTCAAACTTTTTAAATTAGGGCTGGGGAATGGAGGGCGGGCCTGTGTTGTTGCGGGTAGGTAGGTAGAAGGGGAGAGGCTTGGTGGGCTACATGTGTGTCGCTGCAATACCTCGCGTCTGCGACGCGCTTAGTGTTTGCGCATGCGCAGATTTGCTTTTCTTTAGAAGAGGGGCAAGGGGAAGTGGAGAGGCCGGTCGTACCCGAATCATAGTTACGGAATCAACCGATGCTGGCTTCATCGTGTAAGTACCTAGACATAAGTTTGGCAAACAGGTGATGTCCGTCCCGCCAAAAGGAGGCGGGGCTTTGTGCTGCGTGCGCAGCCCTGACGTATCCTCGACGCGACGTTTTATGACGTCCTTAGCGCCAACGCTGGCTGTGGGACGATGCACTTCTGTCTACTTGTGCGTTCTCGTTTGTTGACGTCTCACAACGCGCGACCAATCTTTACCGAGGAAGATAAATCCTTTAGCTAGGATTAATTCAGCTGATTTTATATGAGTCGTTATAAATTCAAAACTGCTAACCCGGCGGGAGTGAATTCCTGAGGTCAAATAAATAAGGGAACAGTAATACAACATTGGGCCTATTGTGACGTACAGCGGAGAGTTAACACACCCCCATAGTTGGAAGTGAGAAATGCGTAATTGGACAATACAAGGTCAGTCTTATGTAATTTAGCAACGCAAATTGGTATACAAGCTACTTTTGTAGGGGTGGACAGCAACAGAAAATTGTTACAAAAAGAACACTTTAACTAGGGGTTGGCAACACCTTCGCGCTTAGGACTAGGTAAACCTTTGATTTGAAGTAATTGGAAACGATATGTAGGTGATAGGCATGTAAACATTAATAAATAAAGGGCTACTTCTGTTAAAAATTTCCGTAAATTCACGGAATTATTTACAGAAAAGTACTGTAATTTTACAGGAAGTGGCTTCAGTAAAATTTTGTTTACCGAAATGTGTCCGTATTGTCAATTTACGGATGTTTGACCGTAACTTTCCATAAATTAATGAAAATATGTTTTTACCATTTTAAAGCGTATTTTACTGTGTTTCTTTTAAAAAAAAAAAAAGTATTTATAATTACTATGAATCCTGGATGTCAAATACAAAAGTTGTCTCTTACAAAGTTGATACCTTACCACTGCATGGAACTCGTTTACTCATAACTTGTCACTGTGTTTCAATGGTTAGAGTTTCTGCCTGGTAATTATAAGGTCGGGGGTTCGAATCCCAGCAACTTCAAAAATTATCAAGTTATTAAATAGTGCGTCAGAATCTCGATAACACATAGCTAATAAGAAAACGTAGTATTTCTAGAAAATGAAGTGCTAGTAGATTACAGAAATTTAAGTTTCTCTTGCGGAAAATGGATCGTCCGTTATTTTACGGAGGGTTCCGTTATCAAGAAAAACTGAGTTTCCGTTACTTTACAAAGATTTCTGGATAACTTTTTGCCAGTACTTTTCCGTAATTTCACTGAAATTTTTTCTTAACATTGTTAATAAAAACTTCTAATGCGAACCGTTTCCTCAGAAATCACGTGTTAAGAGGGGGGGGGGGTGTATGAAATGGTACGACGTCGAGCGGACGACTGGAATACTCAATCGTCAATAAAATCTTAACTACTCATCAAAATTCGATTATATCTTTTTTTGCCGAGCGGATATTTTATCAGCGGACGTTTATTTACATAGCACTATGCGGTAGTATGCTTTACTTTCGAGAAAAAAAAATTAAAACTATCTTAAAAAAAAATAACGACTTAAAACCACACAATCTACAAAAATGGAAATCTGTAATTTTTATAATTTTTATATGATAGTTAATAGACCTCCATAGTTACCGAATTTCAAAAATAGTCGCATTTCGATTTGAAAGTGACTTTACTATCCGAAAACCTCTACGCGAGATACACATCTCGGAACAGTACATCCGTACAGAAGCATTCGATTATGACGATGTATGCGTTTATTACCTAAGGTATGACTGATCTGGAACATAAAAAATATTGATTTATGAGAACACGTTTATGAACACGCTAAAGACAATATACGAACATGTATACAAATACAATTAAATACAATTATGCGTGAAGAAGTAAATTATGTATGTGTGTGTATGTGTGCGTGTGAGTGTTTTGTGCACAAACACACGTACAGAATGTTTCTTAAATAAGAGGACAATCTCCGCATGCGTGTTCCTTACGAAAAACTATGACGAAAACACATTTTGCACTTTTCACCTAAATGCAATATTATGGAAATAATGGGTCTCTGAACACCGAATTTTAAAACAGTATATTCCCAAAATATCCGTAACTAATTGACATACAAATACAATATTTTCAGCATTGCTTAATGCTATTGAGATCTGCAAACCAATAGCAAATGCTGGTTGATACCTTCCACCCTTATGAAAATAGCAGGGGCGACTACCCTCCAATTGCATACAACTTATTACTGTCAGGATTTTCGAACATCTGAAGATGGTTTATTGAGTAATGTTACCTGTCTAGCAGCAGTCATCTTGTTGCAACAGTGTAGTACTCAACGTTTTCTTTTATATCACAAATGCAGCTACAGCGATAGAGTTTAAGGAACACAAAAAAAAATACACGTGGACGCACTATTGCGACTATACTGCATGCTTTGTATCTTTGGTGCAAAACGCCAATTACCGTACAAGACTTTTTTTACTTGCCTTACCCTCATGGGGGTAGCTTGAAAAGGTTAGCACCTAATGCAAGTAGCATTGTATCAAACATTAACGCCTATGCCATGTCACAGAATGACCAACGAATAATAAACATGAAACCTAATTGATGTAACGTCTTGCATTAGATGCTAACATTTTCGAACTACCCCCGTGAGGACAACATAGGTTTGCAACCCTTAATTGTCCAAAATATGGAAATACTTCGTGTTTCACGTGACACAGTCTGTACACCTGTGTCCATTTCACAAACCATATGAAAATTATGTACTATGCAAAATTACGGTGACACCCCATTCGTACATTTAATAATAAAGAAGTGCATAATTTTGTTGGGTTTTTCTTTGCGGATCGGAAATTGTGCCATACGTGGCAAAAAAAATGCCTTAAGTTACACTACAATTAATACTCTTTCATATTAAATTATACTTGTTGGTATCTACAGAATCGGAACTGTTTTGAATAAAAAAAAGCATTCATTTTCCTTTCTGGAATACGGTGTCGTGTATAGCAAAACACAATATGGCTTTCTGGTAAACTTGTACAGTAGATTACATTTTGTGTAATAAAACACATTATTAGAATATTTGCATTTTAAGGGTTTCAGTGAGGTTTATACCTATCCCTTTTCATGTAATGGGTTTCTATCCAAACCCATTTTTTTGCACATTGTTATTTAAGAATGCTCGTAAGTCCTGTATTTTGCACCTAAGATACACAGCAAACTGCATAGCTAGAGACACTGGAAAATCGCGGGAATAGTTGACTATTTGCTAGGTTCCAACATGCTCTATATAACATCGAATGTTTCGTACCGACATTGGCTATGGGTAGGGCCCGGTAGTTTTCGCGAAAAGATTTTTGCAGCACTTTGTTTCAATGCCTTACGTGCGCACCTGCATTTATGCTTTGTGGTCAGTGATTGGATGCCGTACCCAGCGTGTGGAGGTTAAACCCGCAAATCACAGACGTGAAGTGTCGCAGATATCTATGTACTGATTGGCACAGTCAAATGAATAACGACTCTGCACAAAAACAGTCTGTCAATAGCGATGAAGTTGAGCTGCAGGTGTGCACGTAAGGCACTGAAACAAAGTGGGGCAAAAATATATTCGCGAAAACTACCGGGCCCTAGTTATGGTTTATATGAAGCATTGTTTCTCTCTGCAACAAACCCAGTTAGAACTGTACAGCTTGAACACACGGCGTGTGTGATTTGTCCCAAAACGGTTCACACGTGTCACGGTTAATATACTACAGTTTAATGGAAACTATCTTAAAATTTTCGCGATTTTCCAGTGTCTCTAACGATACCTTAATAAATTTGTTTCTGGAACTCTATCGCTTCAACGTCACAGATGGCAAAATTTTCCTGCCCTTGCCTTCTCCATTTAACCTTCACCCACCTTGCTACCCATTGTTGTACCTTCCCCTTTAACTTACTGTAGTTCTCTTTGAAACACTAATACAATTGAACTCATAAACCTGTAACCTATGACACCAATACAATTTAAGAAATGGTCTGTTTCCTTAAGTTGAATTCAGTTTCCCCTTCTTTGACAAATATTATATATATATATATATATATATATATATATATATATATATATATTTATTTATTTATTTATTTATTTATTTATTTTTTTAGACATGCCTACATACTCTTAGATCTTTATTTATCTTCCCACTACGACTTGGCTGAATGTAGGCATACTCTAAATTAGGCTAGTGCAATTCAGGACTGATCTATTTGTGCCGAATCTGAATACTACCATGGGTAAAGTTTTTTTTCTTCTAAAAAACGAAAAGTTATCAGTATAACTAATAAGCCTACTTTCTCAATTTATAATTTTGATTTATTTTAAACGTATGATACTCGAAATATACTAAATATAAGTCAGTTTGCTAAGTAATATGCGAGTACCCAGTTTAATAAAATTGGAGAAAACATTTATGAGATGTCTTTCTATCATAAAGATAAAAAACAGTCGCCGTTCCTTAGATATCAACATATCAGCATGATCGAAACATTTTAAAATGACCGCCATTTTGACAATTTTAATTAGGTGTAAACGAAATGTATAAAAGCAAAGACAGATTACAAAGTACTATACGTGTATAAAGTTTGATAACATTCGGTCCACTAGTTCAAAAGTTTTTAGGAGGAGGGGGAAAGGGGAGAGAGAGAGAGAGAGAGAGAGAGAGAGAGAGAGAGAGACAGAAAGACACAACACGCACACACACGCACGCACACGCGCGCACACACAGACGATTCGTCTACATAGCTCGAAGCTGACGGCCTATCGTCGTGACTTTTACTTCAATAGGTGAATCATATAATAGCGTATTAGACCAAGGTATAATAAAGTATATTAGTATATTTTATTAGCCAATTTAACAGTTCAATTGGCAGTCAAGAACTCTTAATACTCAACTTAATCCCTTCGCCGGATCCACTCAGATCTACCGCCAGCAAACGATACACAGAAAAGCGCGCGTAAAAAGTAAGCAAACAGACTGCCGCATGTGTACACAATAGAAAATACGTTGTAAGTCGGTTTGAATGCATGTCCACGAAAATAAGATGTCGGATCATAGTTTTTTTGTTGAACGATAAGTTTGGAGCTGTTTATCAAGTAAAAATGTCGCCAGTGTATGTAACTCAGGTATGGAATATATTATCATTACTAGTACGCAGTTTTAATGCTACATACGTATATTATTCCAGTACAAAAGGATATTCTGCACTGTTTTAACCTGGTCCTGGTCTAATAACACAGGTCTGCCAGATTGGCGACTGAAATCACCACTTCTGCAGATTTTGCCATTTTTTTAAAATGATGCCCGAATACTACTCTTTAGATTTATGAACGCTCGTTAAAGCCCGTGTGCCACGTTGGAAGTTTCTTCCATGGAAGCTGCTGTGGCAGGTGCTGTGTGGAAGGTTCTGTGGAAGGTATGGCAGAACGCTGGCCGTTTTCGTGGAGGATTTCATTTTTGGCCCGGTGCTATTTTCTGTGGAAGGAGTGCTACAAGTTGGAAATTTTATCCAATCAGAGGGTTGTGGTTGTCATTTGTCGGCATCATGCTGCAGGGTGTGAAATATGACTCCAATGTCCATTTTCGTTTCTGTCAATTTGAAATTTCACCATATGGTCGGCCGAAGTTGTAATAGTATTATGCGATAATTATGAAAAAACATATATTATGTCGTGAATGAAGTGTGTCCAGGAACTACAAGTGCAGAAGTGAAAACTAAACTTGTTTCGATGGTGACGCATTTTGTTTGCGAGAACAATCTTTTTAACGACTCATGGAAAATTCATTTCTGTTGCTCGATGTAAATTCATTTATTTATTATGACGTGTAACATATTAGCAAAAAACTACAAGAAGCAAACAATATTTTCAGGCATCATGCACGCAATTAAAAGTTCGATTAAATACATTCCGCGTCTGTGCGAGACACTGGTAGTTTTAATTTGTAAACACGCTTTCGAAATGTTAATCAGTACATTCATGTAGGTGATGTTCGTGCGCATTGTATATGATTTCATATTATCTCCTTAACCGTTTGCTGCATATTTTGATGGTATCGGAGGTTTGCAAGGTCTATAGTGTAGTGGATCGGTCTGTTTTTTATGTACAATTCTGCCTAATCGTTAACCTACTTTTCCTACGAAAAAATAATTTGCTGCATATTTTGATGGTGTCGGAGGTTTGCAAGGTCTATAATGTAGTGGATCGGTCTGTTTTTAATGTTGTACAATTCTGCCTAATCGTTAACCTACTTTTCCTGTGAAAAAATAATCTTAATAATGACAAGTCGTCTTTTTGTATACCTTAAATTAAAATGTTACTGCCAACTCAATGCATAATAAGTACAGGCGACAGCATAAAGCAATAACTTACATGCATAATTTAGCCACATATAGAATGGGGAAGAGAAATTGGACAAGATATCTAATATCAATTACAATTTGGTGACTGCCTGGTGGCAAGTTTATCTGCCCCTGTCACTTCCCAGGTCCTTAAATGTCTGGCAAATAAATAAATGCAAATGAGCTGTGGTGAGATCACTCCTGCCTGCCCCTCAAAAATACTATTTCTAAACTTTCCAGCCCCTTTTAGTCATCAATTCACAATACAAAACCTTCCACTCCAAAAAAAAAAATATTATCTTCGTACAAAAATGTACACAAAAAAGAACTGATGGATGTAATTAACTACCATATACTGTACTCTATAAGCCTAATCTATCTTCTCCTCCGCATCCTTTCAATATTCTCACTGTTGCTTCCCTTCTCCCATTAGCTAACAATTAACCCTGTCTATCCCTCTCCATTCATAATAATAATAAATTTTACACTCTCAATCAGGCTAATGCCCGGTGGTGAGTACTCTTTTACCCATCCCCACAGCTCCAATCCTCCAGTCCCCTCCTAAACCTTCCAACCCCCTTCACAGTCACCAACTCTTCCTGCAGTGCATTCCACTCCCTCGCCATCCTCACCAGCATTGACTGTCTACCCCTCTCCGTTCTCCTTCACACCCTCTGAATTGTATACTTTTGCTACCTTTTCTCTTAAAAGTTCCCTTAGTT
>PNEQ01048831.1:0-41141 GCA_003012365.1 Medauroidea extradentata | reverse complement strand
TTAAAATAAAAAAATTATCCCGCACAACTTACAAGGAAATTGTATATTAAATGTAATTTGGCGATTCAGCGTTAATAATACTAAACATACTCAATTTCCCAAGATTTCATGTCATGAATTAATTTATTTTCTCCTATAACATCTGCGCCGACTCTAAGAAAATGTAAAATTAAAAACTTAATTTTTCAAACTTTGTTTTCATTAGTTCAAATTGTTGTAGGTTCACTATGTTAGAAGATAGAATCACATGAAGAAACAAAGAAATATTTTATAACATTTACATGTACATAATCAATGTGAAATTTTTTGGTTTATTTGCACCAAATTAAGGAAAGTAAGTAGTCTTATTAGTTAAGCTTGTACTTTCTCGATACATGCACATACCATTCGCAGATTAGTGTACAAGTGTATTTACTTTAAAAATAAAACTGTAGTTTTTAAATGTGATCACTTACCTTGAGATTTTCCTTACAAAATACCGAAAAAAACTATTAAGTTAAGAGCAGCATTGGCACGTCTATCAAATGTTCTCTCGTCTCTATGCACAAGTCACAGAACCAGCGAGCAGATTTTCTGTCGTACAAACGATTTTTTGAATTAGACTTTTACGAATCTGTACATTTTTTAATATATTTTAACTAAATTTTTGATTACAATGGCACGAGAATGGAGATATTTTTACAAATTATTTTTAGCATGCTAGCTGTTTTGGAAACGTCCCGTACAGATTTTTGATTTTTTTTCGTACGTGAATATATCGTGAATACATTTAAATTTTTTCTGAAACTTTTATTTAACATGACGTAAGAAAAATTAAATACGAGTTATTTAAGGGAAAAAAATATAAACGACATTCGTTTTATTTTGCTTGTGAAAATTTTATTTCGGAAATTAATTTAAAAATTGTTGGAATGTTTGTAAATAAAAACATAGTCAGAACTTCTGAATGTTAGTTAAACGTATCGTATCTTACAAAAATGTGTTTAATCAACAGTATATAACCGTTTGTAACAATTGTAATTGCATATTTTCTAAGTAGGCCGGTTTACAAAAGGTGCCTATTGTTCGTACGTCCATTATTCATTCTATTTGTAAACATTTAAAGAACAAAAAAAGTCAAGTCATTATATTCCGTACACTAGACATGGTATTCCTACATGTTGACTACAATTCACAGGAGGAAAAATTTCTATTCATTAATGGTTCATTATACATTTATCTTATTTCTATATTTTTGAGTCAGTTTAACGCTTAGAAACTATATTTATGGAAATAAACATTAATTTCATTTTTACCTTATTGTGATACATAATATATAAAAAAAAGTAAAAAAAAATTGGAGTGACCGGGATTCGAATCCAAATAAAATTATTACCGGGTCGACACGTAAGCGCCTGAGCTACTCAATCAATGTCATAAGAATGCTCAATAAAATATACGTTTACAGCAAAGCTTTTAAAATTACAAATTTGATGATTTTGGATTATTTGGGCTTTTAAAATGCTAGTGAGTTATTATTTAGTATTCCTGCTGCCACAAAGTTTCATTTTCTGTAGGATTAGAATGTATTTGTTTTCTCTTTTTATTATTAAAAGCGATATTCGTCCAGCAAGCGGTAAAATACGTTGTAACGTACGTAGCCGTCTGTAGGGCTAAGCGTACTGAGCATGCGTAGTTATATTAGGACAAGGAAAAGTCACAGATCAGTCCTGAATAGGCAATGACCTTACCCTAAACCCTTATACAAACGTTTAGGAATACCGATAAGGCCTAGGCATGACATATGCTGCACCTAAACCCTTATACACACGTTTAGGAATACCGGCCTAAGTCCTCCAACATGCCTAAAAACGGTCTTTTCAGACTTCCGTACGTTAAAATATACTAACAGGATGTATGTGAAACTCAGGTTGCGACCTGCACTGAACTTAGTTGCAGAATATCCACCAATAAAATTATGTGGTCGCTGCTTAATGTCCCATAGTAAAAACCGTTCGGCGGGAAACTTGCACGCTAGTTTAGATCTTGGCTCGTTGAGGCGACGCGGTATTTGATGCGCGCTTCAAGGTCGACCTTATTATGAAATAATGTTAGTTTTGTAGACGTTACTTGTAAGTACAGTTAACTCTTACGAAACAATTTTAGCTCTCATAGTTTTCCCAACGCTGCGTCTAAAAATCAAAATTTGCTTGTTACGCCGCCATGCAAATAGTGAAAACCAACTTACTTACTCAAGTGAAATAATTCACAGTGAAATAACATGTCATGTATTATGTAACAAAACATAAAAAAAAAACTCTCAATGAACTATTTTTGTATTTAAAAAAGTAACAAGAGTTTGAAACTTTTTTGTCTACTTTTGATATTTCTTGTTAAAAAATTAAAAGTTTTAATGTTGTTGGTTTATATATGTTTTATTACGTAGCTCATGAGATGTTCGTTAACCATGAATTATTTCATTTAAGTAAGTCAGTTAGTTTTCACTATTTGCAAGGCAGCGCAACATGCTAATTATGACCTTGACCCACCGTTACGAGCAGAGGTTGATGAATTAAGGGGGGGGGGAAGAAGGACACTGTCCCTCCCCTAGATCAGAGTATTAGCATTTGTACCCACCCTAAGATTTATTATTTAAAAGTATTACAATTTCTGCCTGCTGTATATTCAATATTTAGTCTCGAAAGTCACTAAAATAGTACCAAGGCGCACACTAAAATCCTTATTTTCCCGGAGGAGGACCCCGGATCAACGCTTTAATAAGCCATCGTAGGAAAAAACTCGGAAATAAATTTCTGTCAACAATCCTATCTCTCCCCGACCCCCCTTTTTTTTACAAGAATACTTCCGCCGCTACTGGTTACAAGAAAACTATGAGAGCTATTGTTTGTAAGAGGAAACTGTGCTCGCAAGTATAGTCTACAAAACGAATACAGACATTCCTCTACTTTCATGCATTCAACTTTCATACGTTTAAGACGTTCATACACTGACAAAATAAAATTGAAATTCAGTTTTCCTGCCAATAACACCATCAGCTATACGTGCTTTTCTGACTGTAGGCGTACCTCCATTTTAATTATCCACAGCTGTTTTCAAATCATTTATTATAAATGTATCAACTTATTGTTAAAGAAAAAAGCCTACATGTGAATCAGCAACATAAAATAGCCTTCTCATTATAGTTTGTAGTTATAGAAGTACGGTTTCGCTTTTCTCTTTCTCTCTCTCTCTTCAGAATACTTCCAATAACATAGAAGTTTATAATTCGAATTTCATACATTTTTCCAAGAACACATTATGTGTGAATGACGGGGACTGCCTGTACTATTTAATATAAAAATAAAATTATTATTTCATCGCAATAGAACAGGTGTTAAGGAGACAGCGAGGGGTGATATTCTAGTGGCGGGTACTTGTAGGGTATGCCATGTGCCGGAGGACTCCGCCCCGCCTCGTACGCGCCCAGCACAGAGAATCAATACACGAGGGGTTGCCGGCCAGGACGGGGGTCGCCCGGGCCCGCCATTCACCCCTACCAACCTTCCCCTACCACCCATATCCTCCTCCAACCATCCAACCTTCTCAGCCGGATACTCTCACGTGCTCCGCAGGGGATTAATAAGACTTTTCTTCCCCCTCCCCACCACCCTCCCCCTCTTCCTCACGAACAGGTAGGTAGGTAGACATAGAGGCCACCGGTTCCTATTTCTGATGATTTTGGTAGTTTAATTTTTTATTCCAGAAAGGTTGCAGGTACTGCAAAACCGTTATATATAAATGTTGGAAATTGTACTATGTAGCCAATTTTTTTTTTTTCAAAACATAAGTTTCTATAGTTTCAACTAGTTATCGACTTGATTAAAATTTCTTAGCCTAAAGTCAATAATTAACCACAATTTAAAAAAATTTACGCTGTGAAAAAAATATTATACATAGTGTAAACAGTTTACAACATTCCTATGTGACGGTTTTGCGATATTTGCTTCCTTTCAGAATTAAAAAAAAAAAATAAAACTTACTAAAGTAGCATTAATAGTACCTGTGATCTTAAGCACGCCGCCTGCCTGCGCTTCAATTGTGTTGCAGTGTGTGCGTAAATACGTTTGTGCCATCGTATTAAAAGGAAACGCACTTCTGACAAGGACAGAGTTTCTCATTTACAACAATATTCCTAAGATTTTCAACACGTTTCAAAACGTCCGTTTTAAGACTGCTGTACTTCGAAATGTGCTAGCCGGATATATGTGACACTCAGAAACAAACGAGCACTGAACTTTGCTACACACTTTCCACCAATACAATTATGTAGTCACTCCTTAAGTCCCATATTAAAAATGGATAAGTGAGAATCTTGCATGCTAGTTCAACGCTAGGCTCGTGTCGATACACAATTTAATGCACGTTTCAAGGTCACCCTTATTTCTCCGTCACTTCTTAGCCTCTAGCGCAAGTAGTCTGCCGCCTTAAGGATGTCCCAGTGCGATAAAGTCGTAATTTTATGTTTATATGAACTAGTGTTAATTTTGAAGACATACTTGTGAATGCAGTTTCCTCTTACAAAACAATTTTAACTCTCATTGTTATCTCACAACGGGGTGTCAAAGTAATAATTTTCCTTTTTCTGCTGCCATGCAAATAGTGAAAACAAATTGACTTACGTACGTGCTGAAACAATTCATAGCGAAATAACATATCATGTGCTATGTAATAAAACATTTGAAAAAAATTCCGCGAAAAGGTTTTTGTGGTTTAAAAAATTGCTGAATTTGCAATTTTTTTCTGTACTTTTGCAATTTTTTATTAGTTAAAAATATTATGGTGTGTTTTTTTTAATGTTTTATTGGATAGCTCGTGGGATGTAAGTTCACAGTGAATTATTTTGTTTAAGTAGGTCAGTTGGTTTTAACTATTTGCATGACAGTGTAACAAGCAAATTTTGACTTTGACGCATCGTTATGAGAAAACTATGATAACTAAAATGGTTTCGTCAGAGTAAAATGTACTCACAAGTATCGTTTACAAAACTAACAATATTTCATACAAAAATAAAATTATGATTTCATCGCACTTGAACACCCTTAATATAGACCCTTGCTGGTTCATTTTCCATTTCGTGTACTTCAAAAAATGCTGTGAAGCTTTCTGAGGGCGCGTAAGCCACCCAGTAAATAAAATATAATAATACATACGAGCCAGGAAGAAGGGCTTGGCAAAGTATGCGTTTTTAACTCGGGCCGTATAGCATTGCTAACATACCTCTCTATCAATGTTTTATTAAAAGCGGAAAAGCTTGTGGACCATAACTGTTCGGTGAACCGTTATCCTCATTCTCTTAAACTGGCATTATACAGAAGACACTAGCCCATAAATAACCTTTATTTCGAAGGCAAATCGTGGTTTTGAAACTGAAGGTTTGTTTATTTATTTTTACGGCAAGTTTGCCATTTAACCCAGATTTGAAGATACTCTCCAGTTAAATATAAGTAGTTAACTTATGAATTTTTCGCAGTTTGCAATACCATACCGTAGTTATTATTATATTTATTTGTAGAACATTGATATAGATTATTATATATAGCAAAAAATTTTTGTGCCAACATACCCTTGAAAACGCTGTAGATTGTCTGATGTACGTATGCCACAACATAGCTGTCTGCCGACCAATAACAGGCTTCAAATATTACAGTTTCGGGATTCTTATACTCAACTAGGGCAACAGTTCCAAATAGAAGCGAAAGCCAGTAATCTCTATGTAAGCTGAACGTGCGTTGAAATCCAGCAAACTGTCAAGTTTTCCCGCCATAAACCATCATATCTAAACATTGATTAGTTTCGTATTAATATGAGCAGTAGATTTTGTTCTGCTTTTGTGTAAAGAGGCCGTTTTTAGCTATGTTGGAAGACTTAAGAAATAACAGTTACAATGCATGCAGTGTTTTGAAAGTATGCCTAAACTTGAAAGTTCTGCCGTGGAATGTATTTCATTTTAGTGGACAGGTACAGTAAAAACACACAAAATTGTTTAAAAATTAAACGTTTATTTGTAACCCTGTGCAGCGTTGTTCAAGAATCAGGTTGGCGGGCCTCTTAATTTAAGGAAACGACTACGACTACGACATTTCATCTCTATGTAGCTATTTTCTCTCCAGATTGTGTCGTGTGCCTTTTCTTTATCTAAAAATTACAAAAGACCTATGCTGTAAAAAATAATCTGCCTACGACGTGGCCATAAGAATGCTTCGTGTACAGAAGTGAAGTAGCCAGAAGAACGGCGAACTCAGTCACACACGCCAGCAAAATGGCTTCCCTGGCCAGCAACATGGCGGAGACGCCTACCGCCAATCAACGTAAGGCAGCTGTCCTGCTAGCCGGCAGCCTGGCCAATAGTAAACCTGTAGTAACATGCAGGAACCAAACATACACGGGGCTGATATCAACAAACTAGGACACCCAATAAATGGCTAAGTCCGCCCGTATCAAATGAGCCGCCTCGTCGTTTCGCATCTGTATTAGTGTTTAGTCTGTGACGTGACTGCGTTCCGTTTAGTATTCACAGGAAGTCGAGCAAAGCTTTACATAAACTGTTTATTAACTTTGCATCAAGCGGCGCGGTTTCTCCATACGTAGCCTAAATGGTTGATGATGCAAACAAACAGAAATTATCGCAGTAGTCCGATGTCAAGCTGCCAATGCCTGTATTATCAGTAACTACGTTTAATTGTATTGGAAACCTAATCACGAGAAACACTGGAAAATCGCGGGAATGGGTGACTGTTTGCTAAGCTACAGCGTACAGCGTATAACACTGAACATTTTGTATTGATATTGACTATTGTTTATTTATTTGAAGCTCTGTCTCTCTTCTCAACAAGCCAGTTGGATTTATACAGCTTTAGCACAGAACGTGTATGGTTTGCCCGAAAACTATTCACATGTGTAACAAATTACGTCAGACGTTAATAATAGAGTAAAAATACTGCAATTTATTAGAAACTACTCTGACTAAATATTTTCGCGATTTTCTAGCGTGTCAGCTAATCATATCGTTGTACCTATATTAAGGACATGATCCATAGTTTCAACTGCTTTACGATAGTTTTTTTTTACCTTAAACGAGAGCACATATCGAAGTATTTATGCGAACTAATGTTTTTTCAAGTCAAATTACACAGTGTAGTAAACTAATCACGCCAATTTTATATAACTTTTTGTCTAGAAAAAAGGTACTATATTCTAAAAATAACAGTTAACAAAATTTTGCAACAGTTATTTCGATACTTGCTCTCATTTAAGAATGAACAAAAAAAATATCGTAAAAGCAGTAGAAATGACGCTATATGCCGCGTCTGGTCAAATTTAACGTTACCTCTTCGGTTTATGACTGGGTGTTGCTTGTCTCTTCACCGCTATCCCAGAGATAAACAATGGCGAACCACTACAGGCTCACACTTACCTAATAGCCCCTTGAATCCGTCAACTTACAAACACAAATGGAAATGGCGTACTAAACAACTTATAAATAGAACCACGGTTTTATGGCGAACTTTTTGCAACTTTTGGTTTCAATGCGTTATGTGTAGGGCCCGCGAAAATATTTTTTGCAGCAATTTGTTTCAGTGCCTGCATCTATGCTTTGTGGTCAGTGATTGGATGCCGTAACACCCAGCGTGCGGAATTTAAACCCACGAATCAAAGACGTGATGTGTCACAGTTAACCACGTACTGATTGGCACAGTCAAATGAATAATGACTCTGCACGAATACACTCTGACAATAATCATGAAGTTGAGCTGCAGGTGTGCACGTAAGACACTGAAACAAAGAGGGGAAAAATCTTTTCGAGAAAACTACCGGGCCCTAGCTATGTGCACATGTGCAGCAGCTCTGATACATCGTCTGTGATTGGATGATTTTACTGTTACTTGCCTCGGAAAATTACAGACGTACGGAGTCACAATAATCTTATTCTGATTGGTGCAGTCAAATGAGAGATGTCTGAACAAATATACGCTACCAATAACCATGAAGCAAAACTGCCGATGTGGACGTGAGACACTGGAACAAAGTAGGACAAAAATCTTTTCGCGACAATCCGTGGCCCTACATATAAATAGTAGAGAATGTATGTTAACAGAAAATTAACTTAATAAATTTAAGGATTATCTAAATCATGCAATAGCTACACTTGATGACGCCGTGTTTCTTCACTCACTCTTGAATTGGTACTAGAACATTCGCTGAAAATCACATGTTTACTCATTTCGGGTTCCCGAGTTAGCTTGGGTATTAAAAAACCTGATGAATTCCGCGGTTGTCTTGTGATTCGTGAAATACAACATGACCAGGCAAACCTCCACGAATCATGTAATCGGGAGAGCTCGGGTGTTTCCGCCGGTCTGTGGGAGCTCGTGACTGCTGTGTGCCCGCAACGACCGACACAAACTACCGCTGGGAAGTACTAGCACGATGTCTCGTGCCTGTAATCAGCCAGGACGGTTGTCGAATAATTCTGCCCGAATACAATTTGCAGCTCCCCCATTATACCAGGCCATTTCCCTTTCCAAATGAATTTCATTTGCATTTTACGTCTGTTTATATTTTTTATAGCTGGCGGGTTTCTCTCTACAGGCAAGGACAAGCCAAATTACGTGAATATATTTGAAGATAAGGTATAGACCTTGTACATTAAAGTAAAGTGTAGTTATAGTCAGATAACAGTTTCTCAGACGAGCTTGAAAGAGATAGGAATCGATGAAGCATACGTTGTACACCTGTCTCTGGGAAAGGAAACATTCGAGCATTTAATTACCTGCATGTTAGAATGCATTGTTCTGTGTATATTCAAGCCCCGACCGTTTGTCTACTACACGGTCGTAGAAGGACAGGTCTGGACACTCGCCTATCTACCAATGTATTTTGCTTGACCCCCTTGTTGTTTGGCTGTAGTCACGTTAGCGAGAATGTTGGAATATTTTGGCTCTGTAATCCGGGCGGTCAGACTCAAAACTCCGCCCACTTTTTTCCATTGTTAACATTATAAAGTAAATAAAGATTGCTGGAGCCTTTTCTTAAAATTGTGAGCGAAGAAAGTATTTCATAAATTGAAAAAAAAAAAAAAATACGTTTTGGTAAAATTGTTTATCTTAGTGGGGAGGAAGTGGGCGGAGTTTGAGCCTACAGCCCTAACATCAGTGCCAAGAACCTACAGCATTGTCGTGAATTCAGTGAACTATAACCAAACAACAAGGGGGTCAAGTTTCCAGGCGAGTGTCCAGACCTGTTCTTCTACGGCCGTGGTCAGTAATGAGTTACACATCTCGTAAAAGAACGTGTAAATAATATTTAAGGAAATATTAACGACTGTCTATCTGGCATCTTCCCCAACTGGCATCATCACCCGAGTTACTTTACATAGGACAGTGGTATATAACATGAAGGTCATTGAGATCACTGATCGTTCCTTTCCTTTTATATATATTCCTTCTATGTCCATGATTTCCCTTCCCGTAGAAAAATTAAACGATTGGATTTCCTCCTTTTTAAATTCATTACCGATATTTTAGTTTCAAGTGTTTCATCATTGCAGTTTTGGTCTGACATATACTCGTAGTTGCCGTTGTAAGAGTAATTCTGGACGGGAACATTAACCGCTCTTAGAGACGATAATGTTAAGGGCTTGGGCCCGAGTTTCTCTCTCCGCGCACAGAGCTGTCTGGTTTTGTAGTACTCGAGTCCGCCACCACGTAGCGTATTTAGTTTGAGCCCATCGTTACCATATTCTAGGAAGATGGCAGCACAAGCGTGGCACAGGAACAGGATCTAGGCATTTCGCATCGGTATTGGGAAAGAGAGGCTAGTAGTCGACTGAAAGAAGGATGGCGGCAAGGAGTGGCAGTGGCACAGAGGGCGGAAGGGGGAGAGAGAACACGGTTGTATTAAGTCATGTGGAATTAGGTTAGGCTAGCTTATGTTAATTAGGGATATTCAAGTTTAATTAGTCAATTTAATGCATGCTAAAGTAAATCAGTGCAAGTGCAATTTAGTGCAAAACATTGAAATTTAATGCAATAAAGTACAACATAGTGTCATAAAATGCAACATAGTGCAAGAAAGTGCAACATAGTGTATTCAAGTGCAACATAGTGGAATCAAGTGCAACATAGTGCAAGGAAAAGCAACATAGTGCAAGAAAAAGCAACATAGTGCAAGTAAAAGCAACATAGTGCAAGAAAAAACAACATAGTGCAAGAAAAAGCAACATAGTGCTAGAAATTGCAATGTAGTGGAAGAAAGTGCAACATAGTGAAAGAAAGTGCAACTTAGTGCAAGAAATCGCAACATGATGTAAGAAAGTGCAACATTGTGCAAAAAAATTTAACATGGTGCAAGAAGATGCAACATGGTGCAAGAAGATGCAACATGGTGCAAGAAGATGCAACATAGTGCAAGAAAGTGAAACATATTTCAAGAAAGTGCAACAAGGTGCAAGAAAGTGAAAATAATTAATTGCAGTGAGAAAAGTGCAAGAAAGTGCATCATAGTTCAACAAAGTACATAAATCTGCCAAATAGTGCATGAAAGTGCCACATCGTGCAAGGAAGTTTAACTTAATGCTTGAAAGTGCAACTTAGTGCAATAATGTGCAATAAAGTTTGGGTAAGGTTAGGTCGGGTTAGGTTAGGTCGGGTTAGGTTAGGTCGGGTTAGGTTAGGTCGGGTTAGGTTAGGTCGGAATAGGTTAGGTCGGGTTAGGTTAGGTCGGGTTAAGTTATGTAGGGTTAGGTTAGGTCGGGTAATGTTATGTCGGGTTAGGTTAGGTTGGGTTAGATTAGGTCGGGTTAGGTTAGGTCGGGAAAGGGTAGGTCGTGTTAGGTTAGGTTTAGTTTGGGTTAGGTTAGGTTGAGTTAGGTTAGGTCGGGTTAGATTAGGTCGGGTTAGGTTAGGTCGGGTTAGTTCAGGTCGGGTAAGGTTAGGTTAGGTCGGATTAGGTTAGGTTAATTCGGATAAGGTTAGGTCGGATTAGGTTATGTTAGGTAGGGTTTTGATAGGTCAGGTCGGGTTAGGTTAGGTAGTGATAGGTTAGGTCGGGTTAGGTTAAGTCGGGTTAGGTCAGGTTGGGTTAGGTTAGGTCGGGTTAGGTTAGGTCGGGTTAGGTTAGGTCAGGATAGGTTAGGTCGGGTTAGGTTAGGTCAAATTAGGTTAGGTCGAGGTATGTTAGGTCTGGTAAGACTAGCTTATGTTAATCAGGGATATTTTTAAATTTTATTAGTCAGTTAAATGCACACTAATAGAACTCCATCCAAGTACAACTTAGTGCAAATCAGTGCAACATAAAGCAATAAATTGCAGCATAGTGCAAGAAAGTTCAACAAAGTGCAATAAAGTACAAGATAGTGCAATAAAATGCAATCTAGCGCAAGAAAGTGCAGCACAGTGCAAGAAAATGCAACAAAGTTGAACAAGTGCAACATAGAGCAGAAAAGTGCAACATAGTGCAAAAAAGTGCAACTTAGTACAATATATAGCAACTTAATGCAAGAAAGTGCCACTTAGTGCAACAAAGTGAAACATAGTGCAAGAAAGTGCAACTTAGTGCAAGAAAGTGCAACTTAGTGCAAGAAAGTGCAACAAAGTGCAACTTAGTGCAACAAAGTGCAACTTAGTGCAACAAAGTGCAACTTAGTGTAACTTAGAACAACAAAGTGAACGAAAGTGCAATAATGTTTAGGTTAGGTCGTGTTAGGTTAGGTCGGGTTAGGTTAGGTCGGGTTAGGTTAGGTCGGTTTAGGTTAGGTCGGGTTAGGTTAGGTCGGTTTAGGTTAGGTCGGGTTAGGTTAGGTCGGGTTAGGTTAGGTCGGGTTACGTTAGGTCCAATTAGGTTAGTTCGAGTTAGGTTAGGTCGGGTTAAGTTAGGTCCGGAACAGGTTAGGTCCGGTTAGGGTAGGTCGGGTTAGGTTAGGTCGAGTTAGGTTAGGTCGAGTTAGGTTAGGTCGGGTTATGTTAGGTCGGGTTAGGTTAGGTCAGGTATGGTTAAGTCAGGTCGAGTTAGGTCGGGTTAGGTTAGATTGTGTTAGGACAGGTTAGGTCGGGTAAGGAGAGGTCGGGTTAGGTTAGGTCGGGTTAGTTTAGGTCGGGTTAGGTTAGGTCGGATTAGTTTATGTTAGGTCGGGTTTTGGTAGGTCAGGTCGGGTTAGGTTAGGTCGTGATAGGTTAGGTCGGGTTAGGTCAGGTTGGGTTAGGTTAGGTCGCGTTAAGTTAGGTTAAGTCAGGTTAGGTTAGGTCGGGTTACGTTAGGTTGAGTTAGGTTAGGAGAGATTAGGTTAGGTCGGGTTATATTAGGTCGGGTTAGGCTAGCTTATTTTAATTAGAAATATTTTTTTAAATTATATTAGTCAGTTATAGCATGCTGAAGAAATTCAGTTCAAATTCAACTTAGTGCAAAACAGTGCAATTTAATGCAATAAATTTCAACATAGTGTAAGAAAGTCCATCATAGTGCAAGAAAGTGCAACATAGTGCATGTAAATGTAACATAGTACAAGAAAGTGCCACTTAGTGCAACAAAGTTTAACTTTGTGCATGAAAGCGCAACTTAGTGCAACAAAGTGCAATAAAGTTTAGGTTAGTTCGTGTTAGGTTAGGTCGGGTTAGGTCAGGTCGGGTTAGGTCAGGTCGGGTTAGGAATGGTTAGGTTAGGTCGTGTTAGTTTCGGTCGGGTTAGTTTAGGTCGGGTTAGTTTAGGTCGGGTTAGGTTAGGTCAGATTAGGTCGGATTAGGTTATGTTATGTCGGGTTAGGTTAAGTCGAGTTAGGTTAGGTCGGGTTAGGTTAGGTCGATTTGGTTAGGTCCAGTTAGGTTATGTCGGGTTAGGTTAGGTCCAGTTAGGTTAGGTCGGTTTAGGTTAGGTCGAGTTAGGTTAGGACAGATTAGGTTAGGTAGGGTTATGTTATGTCTGGTTAGGCTAGCTTATATTAATTAGGGATATTTTTTTAATTTTATTAGTCAATTTAATGCATGCTAAGGGAACTCAGTCCAAGTGAAAATTAGTGCAAATCATTGCAATGTAATGCAATAAATTGCAACATAATGCACGAAAGTGCAACATAGTGCATGAAAATGCAACATTGTTGAACAAGTGCAACATAGTGCAAGAAAGGGCAACATAATGCAAGAAAGAGCAACTTAGTGCTAGAAAGGGCCACTTAGTGCAAGATAATGTTACTTAGTGCTGCACAGTGCAACTTAGTGCAACTAAGTGAACGAAAGTGCAACTTAGTGCAGCTAAGTGAACGAAAGTGCAACTTAGTGCAACTAAGTGAACGAAAGTGTAACTTAGTGCGACAAAGTGCAATAAAGTTAAGGTTAAGTCGGGTTAGGTTAGGTCTTGTTAGGTTAGGTCGGATTAGGTTAGGACGGGTTGGGTTAAGTCGGGTTAGGTTAGGTCGGGTTAGGTTAGGTCGGGTTAGGTTAGGTCGTGATAGGTTAGGTCCGGTTTGTTTAGGTCGGGTTAGGTTAAGTCGGTTTAGGTTAGGTCGTATTAGGTTATGTTTGGTCGGGTTTGTTTACGTCGGGTTAGGGTAGGTTAGGTCGATTTAGGTTAGGTCATGTTAGGTTAGATTTGGGTTAGGTTAGGTCTGGTTAGGTTAGGTTGGGTTAAGTTAGGTCGGGTTAGGTTAGGTCGTGTTAGGTTAGGTCGGGTTAGGTTAGGTCGGGTTAGGTTAGGTTAGATCTGGTTAGGTTAAGTTAGGTTGGGTTAGGTTAGGTTAATTTCGGTTAGGTTATGTGGGGTTAGATTATGTCGGGATAGGTTAAGTAGGGTTAGGTTAGGTAGGGTTAGGTTAGGTAGGGTTAGGTTAGGTCGGGTTAAGTTAGGTTGGTTTAGGTTAGCTCGGGTTAGGTTACATCCAGTTAGGTTAGGTCGAGTTAGGTTAAGTTAGATCTGTTTAGGGATAGATCGGGTTAGGTTATGTTTAGAGACACTGGAAAATCGCGAAAATATTTAACATAGTCTCCAATAAACTGTAGTATCTCAATCGTGACAACGTGTGAACAGTTTTCTGGCAAACCACATACGTTCTGTGTTACAACTGTACAGTTCTAATTGGGTCTGTTGAAGAGGGACACGGTACTTCATATAAACGGTAGCCAATATATGTTCAAAACCTTCTGTGTTATACATAGTATGTTGGAGCCTAGCAAACAATCAACTTTTCCCGCGATTTACCAGTGTCTTTAGTTATGTTGTCTTAGGTGAGGGGTTAGTTTAGATCGGAATATGTTAGATCGGTTTAGGGTAAGTAAGGGTTAGTTTTAGTAAAGATTAGGTTAAGTAAGATTGGGTTAGGTTTGGTTGAGATAAGTTACGTTATGTTTGTTCAGGTCGGGTTAGTCTAGCTTATGTCAACTCCGCAGTATAGTATTGCAGTCTTGTGATAGTGAAGATGAAGTGAGACCGAGAGAGGTGTGAGGCAGCGAGCGCCCCTAGGGGCGGTGTTGCCACTGGGGTGGCGATGTACGTCGTGAGAAGTGACGAGCCGAGAGGCGACGCTGACGGCGTCGAGGCTGATGTAACATCGGCGGAGCTGACGAGATGTGACATCACGAGGACGGCAACACGGCAGCAATGGTCGGTGTCGAGGCTGAGTAGCATCAGCGCCTTGCAGAAGGGACAGACAACACTCAGGTGTTGTGTCGGCGCGACTGAGCTGACGAGATGTTGCATCTCGAGGATGGCAACACGACAGCTGTTGTTGGTGTCGAGGCTGTGTGACGCCAGCGGGTTGAAGGAAGGACGAACAACACTTGTGATGTTGTGTTGGAGTGCTGCAGAGGCGGTGAGCTGTGGAGAGCAACACTGACGGCGTTGTGTCGAGGAGTGCAGTAACTGGCTACTTGAGGAGACTGTCTACCTGGTGATTCAAGAGAAGAAGTGCTTCGAGAGTTCGCTATTGGTCCTGCTCGGAAGAGGTGCTAAGCTTGTGCAGAGAGGCTGGTGAGGGCATCTTGGTGATGTCAGGAAGACATCTGGGTGATGTCAGGAAGACGTCTTGGTGACGTCGGAGTCTACTGCAAGGCTACAGGCACATATCTTCGGAGCAGTACTGGGTGAGACAAGAGGGCTTCTGCTGCGGGCCGACAGGCGAAAGAAGTCGCGACGGGAGTCGAACCGAAGACCTCAAGAGTGAAGACAGTGGTGCACTCTGGGTGTTGCACTGTACATGGTGAGCCATCCTCCCTTAGGACTGTTAAGGTTGTACATTGTCATTTGAGTAACTGTTGATTGGATATATGACAGGATTTTGTGATCTGTAGTGTTTAATTAATTATTGGTACATATTCTTGTGCTTTAATTGTCTAAGTTAATTAACGTTCTGTGGAACAGTACTAAGTGTGTGCATAATAATTGTGTTGTGAGAGTTATAGTTGATTACTGTTTTGTACTCCGCCCACTTTTTTCCATTGTTAAATTTATAAAGTAAATAAAGATTGCTGGAGCCTTTTCTTAAATCTGTGAGCGAAGAAAGTATTTCATAAATTGATAAAAAATATGTTTTGATAAATTGTTTATCTTAGCGGAAAGGAAGTGGGCGGAGATTAGTCCGACCGCCCTAACTGAAGCGCCAATAAAACACAATATTCTCGGTAACTTGGTGAACTACAGCCAAACAACAAGGAGGTCAAATATCCAGGCGAGTGTCCAGACATGTTCGTGCATGCTGGTGCAACACAGTGCAGGAAAATACAATTTAGTACAAGAAAGTGTACCTCAGTGCTGGCCAGTACAGATCAGTGTAGGTTAGACTTAAGATGGGGTAAGTGATGTAAGAGAAGGAATGGATACAGTAACGAATAACGTTGGGTAACATACGGGTTAGGTTATATATGGATTAAGTTAGGTAGGTAGGTAGGTTTATGTTATTATGTAGGGTAAGTTAATTAGGGTTAGGTTAGATATTAGGCTAGAGTACATTAGGGTTGGGTTTGGTTAGGTAGAGCTTTGCTTAGGTTACGTTATGTTTGAGTCAGGATAGGTAGGGTTGTATTAGGTTAGACTGTGTTAGTTACATTTGGTTACATTGGTCATCTGGCAGTGTAACTTAGGCAATTTAAACATTAGCTTTAATTGTTTGTAATTGATTTTTTTTTTTTGTAAATTAACGAACAATTGAGGTCTTGTATTAAATATATTTGAATCTAATAGTAACTTTTGAAAATTTCTTCACTCAACACAAATACAAATAATTTTGAGTAGAAAATGTTACCCAATAAAGTAACCCCGGTCACTGGTTTAAGAGGACTCAGTATCTGCCCTTCAAAAGAGTTGCAGTTGGTTACAGTTTTTTTGTGATGATTTGTATATCCACGAAAAGGACACAAACTCCAAACTACGTCGCTTTAGTTTAAAAAATTTGGCACGTTTGTTAGAAACATCAATTTCGGGCCACCAAAACGGCAAAAAATGGCATTTCTCGACTGCAGTATATTGAAACATAACAGGATTCTAGTCAGTAAGCGAGAGATTTTAGTCAGCGAGTAACGTCGACGTCTCCAGTGTTCGTGAGGGGTGACATGAGAGGAGTGTGGTGCAGCGCCGTAATGAAAGGGCTGGAGGGCGGGGAAGTTATCTTCGAGATGACCCGCCGACCAACGGCGTCGTCCGGCACGGTTCTAGCCGGGAATCGAACCCGTATAACCTTGGTGGGAGGCGAATGATCTGACCATTCGGCCACCGCGGCCCCAGCCTGATTCGAAAAACACAAGTGCAGTAACGAGCGTTAGACTTTGAACTTTGCTGCCCACAAATAAAGTAATGTGGTCACCGCTTACATTCCTATATGGTAAAGAATAATAGTAAAGCACTGCACGCCAGCTGAGTTAACTTGAGCGGAGAGGCGATAATACATTATATACGTCGGTCAACAGCATCCTTACCGCTCCTACCTCACACACACACACACAAACACAGTATATACAGGAGGGCCCCATAAGGGTGTTCGAAAAAAAGTGTGCCATATTGCAGGAACAGGTCATATACACCAAAACAAAGAAACAATGTCTGATAAACTTAGCCCCTAAGTTGCACCCCTTAAGAGGTATGTACACTTTGTGAAAATTACAACAGGAGACATTAGTGCCTGCATGCTCTGAGGCATGGCCGTCTTTAGTAGAAGGCCGGAGTCTTGAATATGGCAACACTGCGTCGGGGGCCTGCTGCTTGTCACTTCTTGGCCACCCTAGTCTCTGCAACGTGTATAGATGCAGTTTTAGTGGCGTGTGCACGTCTACACTGACTAGGGCAACCAATGAGCGACCGGCAGCAGGACTCCGATGCAGCGTTGCCACATTCAAGACTCCGGCCTTCAACTAAGACGCCAATGTCAAAGGTCTCTATCGCGCACCTTGTATTTTTATATCGCACAGTTCAAAGTTCCTTGATACCTAGAGGCAGTGATTTTTGTTGAAAAGAATTATGCAACATTTTGTTTCAATGCCTCGTGTTCACATCTGCAGCTCTGGTATTTGTATATTGGCAGAGTGCATTCGTGTAGAGGCGTCTCTCATCTGACTGTGCCAATGAGAATAACGTCACTGCGACACCACACGCCTGCCATTTGTGAGTATATCCTAAATACGTTGCGAGTAAAAAAAAAAAAAAACAACCAATCACTGACCACAAAGCAGAGCTGCAGATGTGCACGTGAGGCACTGAAATAAAATGTTACATAATTCTTTTCACCAAAAATCATTCCATTTATTGATACCAACGTAATCCGCGCAGTTTATTGTAGCTAACGTAAGAAAAGTTAGTATCCATTGGCGGGGGGGAGGGGCCATACCCCTTTGACCCATAATGTAAATAATTTATCTAAAAAAATTGCAAATATTTAAAGTGGTACATTCAATTTTTTATTACGTTATGCCTTAAATAGCACCATTTTGTACCTTAAAAACTAAATTTTTCCGGGTGAGGGCCCCGGAACACCGACTCAGGGTGGTGACATAGTTCCTTTTTGCAAATGAGCTTCTCCCCTCCCCCCTCTCAAAAAAACGTAGAGCTGTATCCGCCTTTGGCTCTAACTTTATATTTCTCCAATTTTTCTCTAAGGAAATATAGGCGACACAAAATTGATCACGTTTCATTCCCGTTGCGTGTGTAAAATAAATGTTTGCGTGTACAGGCGTATTTCCGTAAATAACTGTTTTCCGAAGACGGCTTTTTTTCTTCGGGGGTAAAAAAAAATACGGATCACGTGTACTTTCAAAGAGAAAAGAACTAACAAACTTATGTGTGTTGTTGGATGTACGTCATGGGTAACGAATGTTTGCTAAGGTTCAGAAAACGTACAATTACATAAACATATTAAACACGAGAAAATTAGCAACATAAAAAAAAAGAAGAAACAAACAGACCAAGGTAGACGGAAATGGCTGTAGTCAACAAAAATACAAATAATTCCGAAATAGGAATAGAATAAGGTCGGTGCCATAATTAGAGCCATTAACTTCTCGTGAAAAGATTTTGCCCCATTTTGTTTAAGTGCCTTACGTGCACATCTGCAGCTGTGCTTCATGGTTGTTGGCAGCGTGCCTTTGTGCAGTGAAGTCTCTCATTTGACTGGGCCAATCAGAGTAAGGTTGCTGCGACAACACTCGTCTGCGATTTGCGGGTAGTACGACGAGTCATGTGACAGAACATCCAATCACTGACCACGAAGCAGACTGGGGCTAAATTCTATGCTTAATTAGAGACAGTGATTGTTGGTGAAAACAATTCTGCAACAACGTGTTCCAATGTCTTACGTGCACACCTGCAACTCTGGTTCGTAGTTATTGGCAGAATATAATAGGGCAGAGGAGTGGCTCATTTGACTGTACCAACCAGAACAATGTTACCACACGTCCGTGATTTGTAGGTATATGACCCCGAGACGTCGAAAGTTAAATACTTTCAATCTCTGACCATGAAGAAGAGATACAGATGTGCACATAAGGCACTGAAACAAATTGTTGCAGAATTCTTTACACCAAAAATCACTCGCTCTGTACATAATTAATAGAGACCGGAAGAACTTTCGCAGGTTCACTGAGCTGTAGGCTAGCCTCCAAGAATATTGGTGTAATCGTGCGGACAGCAGTTGTTTATTAGTTCCTCGCTGACAGTGAAATGGGCCTGTATTCAGTTACAGTTTTATTATTGGTGAAGCTACTTCCAGGAAAAGTCGAGTATGTCAACGGCCAGTTGTGAACGTAATACGAAGCTATAGTTGTTGTAATGTTATCTTGCGCCTAAATGAAAATGCGAATTTTTCAGGTCTCTAATAATTACTGGGATAAAAAGGACGTCAAAAAAAAAAAACCAAGAACCAAACACAAGGTGCATGTAAAAGGCGACAATGATAAGACACATACAACGAAGGCAACACAACTTACATAACACATAAGATAATAGCAGGCTTGATTCGACGACGATACAGTCATTTGGGGTAACTGTATACCGGTCGGAACAACTTTGTACCACCAGCCTAGTTTAATTTCAAATTAAGTACCTCAGAATTTAAGAATACGGTTGTGTTTTAGATTAATAAATTTGTTAATCTTAAAGTTTGCAAAGTGGTTGAATGCCACAAGGCTATTATAATAAAAGAAAATGTTTGTTACAATGTTACCCCAATATGGTACAAACTTACCAAGGACTGTAGATGCTGTGTTTCGGGAAGTGGTATCTGTTCCCATCTTCCGGTACGTGTACGATCTGAGGAACTACAACAAACGGACTCTGTTGTCGTCTAAGCGAGCCTATGTATAAGGAGGAGAGTTCAAACTAAGATCTATTTTGATTATTTAAATTAGTAAGTAAACATTTTTATTTAACAAGTATTGTATAGGCCTTCGTTTTATTTTTAGGGGCATGATAAAGTAAACTTTTCTCAAATGCAGATTTAAATTAGAGGATAATTCACATACTTGTTTTTTTTTTTTTTTTTTTTTTTAGAAATAATTTATTTTGCAACTAGATTCTAAGAACTTCTTTTGTACTAGCAGAAACAAACATGTTTTTGTTTTAACAGCGCAAGGGCCTGTGCGATATTGCGGCAACAGAATCACGAATCTCGGTCTCGGTGGTCTCATCAGATATGCTTCACCTCGCGAGGAGCGGGGATCGATTATTGATCGGGTTGTGTTGGCGGGACTGAAGTGTTTTCGCATGCGAAACGTACGGCGAACCAAGTCTGCCGCTGGTGAATTTTACATCGACGCCGGCGTCTGTGCCGTGAACATTCCTGGAGCTGTAGCTTGTGTTTGAACACTGGCGTGTTATCTTCGACCGGTGTGCTTCATACTTAGTTCGATCAGGGACGGGTTTAAGGGGGAGGGGGGGGGGGCTTCCGGGCTGAAGGGGCCCCCTCCTCCCGTAATCGTGTTCAAGATTATGTAGCCAGAGTATGTCCAGTTGCTTCAAGGAAACCTTAATTTTTGATTCTATGATGATCCAAGTACATTTAATGTGTCCTACTTGTAAGGTAGCTGTACCGAATATGGCCCAGTTCTCATTGTGGCCCACTAGTCACCATTGTGCGGTAATGCCAAGATTGATTTGGGATCGATACACACTAGTCTCCAGTGTGAACATACACCATACATAAATATCTGTATTATATCATCCATGCGTTACATTAGTAATATAATTAACGACTTAGGTACACATGACTTTTGAACCTTAAGTGGGCTATATTCGGTACAGGCACCTTATGTATGTTATTTGTAATGTTCTGTAACAGTAAGCAGCCACACTTTTGAGATGGCTGGTATATTTTACAATCCATAAAATCACACAAGCCCACCCCACTTTCCAAATATTTCTAAATCCGTCACTGAGTTCGACTGAGGTTAATTCAACTACAGGTAATAAAGATCAATGTTAAAAGTTTGTCACAGGGAACATTTATTCCGCTTGAGCGCTAGTATCGCTAATGGGTGTACTGGAAATTTACAGAGCTTTACTGACTTTTAAGCTACATAAAGTTGTTAATTTGAAAGCTGGGTTGTTTTTCACTTTATAATAAAGTTAATTGACTTTTATCTTTACCTCGCCTAGTTAAATTTAGTGTTACTACGGTTTCGTATTTTATTAGGTAGGCGCTGACGAAATTCTCTCACTCACTCACTCGAAGCTCTTGGACAAACGCGGAAGAAAACGAATAGGAAATACCGTTCCGTGTGCGGTGGGCTTAGTTTGCAAGACTATCTGTGTACTGGAGCAGACGTGGCCCGCTTATAGGCTGCACGTTGGCACAGTGATACATAAACAGAGTATATAACCACATATTTGTTTGTTGGTTCCCACTGTGGTATAGTGATCTGCTCACTCACCTCCCACTATGACGATTCAGTGTCGATTACCGGGTGGGGTCCGTCTGTAATTTTCGCGTGACAAATCGCTTCTGTAGATCCATGTTGTTCTAACTTCATTATTTTATTTTTAAGATTTGTGGCTGGTCTATAACTCCATTCATTTTACATTACAGTACAGAGGAAATAGAAATATTCAACTCAGAAGGTATAGAACCAGCATGTTCTACTTTTTCTTCTATCTCCATTGCAAAGGTATACATTCACTGTTATTTATTCTATTCATTTAGCATTATCGTACTTGAAACTTTGGAAACAGGGTCCCAATATTATATTACATACACACTATTTATAGCGTACGTTAATATTTTAACTGCGAAATAAAACATATGTTCCGCAAACTTGTAATGGCTCTCCTATAAAATGTCTAAATATGGAGTTTGAACAACATGGTTCTATAGCAGCGAAATGTGGTGTAAATTGTTCGTTGATCGCCGGGTTTTCTCGGAGTTCTTCTATTTTTACCTCACGTGTATTCCGTCGCTTCACAATATTCACCTTGTATCATCCCCCTCCACGGCTCAAGGCTTCGATCACAAGTACGCCGCTTACCTTGCGTGTTTGACGTTCAGTAATGAGTAAGCTATAAGGGCGACCTTGAAACGCGCACCAAATGTTGCATCGCCACAACGTGCCAAGCACCGAACTAGCATGCAAGATTCCCGCCGGTAAATTTTTACTATTGGACGCTAAGCGGTGGCCATGTAATTTTATTGGTAGAGCCACGATTATGCTGAGAAAAGATTTTTGCAACACTTGGTTTCAATGCGTCATGTGCACATATGCAGCTCTTCTACATCGCCTGTGATTGGTAGAATTTACTCTCATTTGTCTTGGCAAATTACGTACGTACGGAGTCACAATATCCTTATTCTAATTGGCACAGTCAAATGAGAAACGTGTCTGAACAAAGACATGCTGCTAATAATAACCATGAAGCAGAACTGCCGATGTGCATGTGAGACACTGAAACAAAGTGGGGCAAAAATTTATTCGCGACAAAATCGTGGCCCTATCTGTTGGTGTATTGTAAAGTCTGAACTAGTCAAGTTCGGCGCACGTTCGTGAGCTTCACATACATCAGTTTAGTATGTTTTAAGTACGACAGTTTAAAACGACCGTTTTCACCAATGCTGGAATGCTTAAAAATAGTGTGTTTTCAATGCTTATGGTGTCTTTAACAGTTACGTTACGTACTTCTTCCAAGTGTATTTTCTTTTCGTATGTTGATACATTGGACGCATGTTGAATAGTTTCGTAAAAAAATATTTACGAACACACTGACTCGCATTTGAAGAGCGTAGTAGGCGGTACCCTTTATAAGTATCCAGAAAATCTTGAGAAAAACACTATATTTTAAACAGGGCCGGGTAGAGGGAAAATGGGGCAAAATATAATTGGGCCCAAGCATGAATGGGACCTCAGTCTCTTGACCTAAACTGTGGGGAAAAAATTCTGCAGCTGTAAAATACGTCTATCGAAAATTATGGAGGTTTTTTATGCAGAATGCTCAGTAACTACGTTAACATTAATTAAAAACTGTTGAAAAATTCCCAAAATATTTCTTTAGCACAGGTGCCCAGAAATTTTGCTGCGGACGAGTTTTTAAACAGCGGCGGTAAGGGAGGAATTTCAAAGACGCTCGGCTTGTAGATCGTCAGGTTGGTCGACGGATGGCTGCGGCGTATCGCCACGTGTCTGCAGAAAGTCCCCAGTGAATACTATCCTGTCTCAGCCCCCTACGTCTGTCGACCCACCCTCCACCACTCACCTCAGTGGCGGCCTCCAGGCTTCGGCGATGTCATGAATTTAGATGAGCTCGCTAGGGGGAGGGGGCGGGATAAGATCGCGGGTGCCGTACCACTAAAGATACTCGCTAACGACCTCGCCAAAGTCTCCGGCTCAAAGTCTGCTTCGACGTTGTACTCACCCCTTCCTACTGCGCGCCTCAAATATTCATGCCGAGTATTACGGCGCACTTGACTAACTCCTTGCCTCTGCAGCATTCATGCAGACTTGAAACTTGCTCTTCGACCTGCACGTCCGTGATTACTCTCTGTTCCCACAGAGTTGCGCAACTCTTTACGGTGTGTGTAGGGATAGCGATTCATCTCAGGAAAAAGTTGCTTCAGTGTAATGTATTCATACCTGACGCCTTTTGTCTGCCTCCTGGCGAGTCCCCATTTGACTGGGCCAATGATAATTCTGGTGCGCCACGGCTGAACGTCTGTGATTGTCTGTGAACGTCTACACTATGCCATACAACCATCTACCAATCACGCGTTTTCTTTTACTCACTCACTAGAATTCCAGCAACTATAAGTTCGTGTCACTTTAGCAATTGATAGAGCCACGATTTTGTCGCGAAAATATTTCTGCAACATTTTGTTTCATTGTCTCGCGTGCACCTCGGCAGCTCTGCTTCACGGCTATTGGCAGCGAGTCTTTGCTCAGACACGTTCCTCATTTGACTGCACCAATAACAATGAGGCTATTGTGACGCAATACGTCTGTGGTTTGACGGTTGAACCTCAAGACAAGTGGCATTTAAAACGTCCAATCACTGACCATGAAACAGAGTTGCGGATGTGAACATAAGGCATGGAAACCAAATAGTCTAAATTTTTTTGGGCATAAAATCGAGGCTCTAGCAATTGGCCGTTAACTTATTTGACATCTGCTGGAAGTCATTGAGCCAATAATAACAATACATCTTAAGGCGGCCGCCTACCACACGCTTCAAATGTGTTACAGTATGTTCGTAAACAAGTTTGTTTCTACGAATATATTCCATGTGTGCCCATTGTGCCAACGTACGAATAGAAAACAAACTTCAGGCAAGGTCGGAACCTCATTGTTAAGATACTATGCCCATTAAACACACTGTTTCTAAGCCCTGCAACATGGCTAAAAACGGCATTTTCAGGCTTCCGTACTTCTAAATGTACTAACCGGATGTATGTGAAACTCAGGCTGCGACCTGCACTGAACTTAGTTGCAGACTTTCAAACAGTACAATTGTATGGTCACCACTTAAGAGGGCGTGGTACATAATTCAACGCTAAAAACATTAATCTATAGGTATAGGTTTCTTGAAGCCAATTTGCGAAAATTAAACCCTATCCTTGCTGCTGCAATAGCCCTGAATTAGGCAGCGCCCTTAAGGCCGTGTTATTTCATTTATTTCAAACAATTACTAGTAACTCAAATATTTTTTAACCAAATACGTAGAGAAAAAATTGAGACACTGTTCAGTCATACAATACTCAATTTGGCCAGAGAGGGTTTTTAAAATAATGTACCGTTTGCTAAAAAAAATATTTTGCTTCAATTTGGCTTATTTTTACAGCAAAGTATGTGATATTTCAGGGGCAAAATTCTCAAAATCCGTTAGGTATATTGCAACAGAAAAATTCAGATACAAACTATGATATACAAGTGCTAAAACTGCCAGAATCAATTTTTGATACATGTATTCATGCGTGTTTAAAAAAATATTTTCGAAACCACCTCACAACTAAAGAGCGAGGCCTTAATATCATACGGATATAAAGTAAGGAATGTTTTGTTTACGAGCGCGCTTAGCTTGTAAACACTCGTTATGGAAGTGTATTGGAAAGAGGAGAGGAATAAAACAAGGGAAGAAGGCAGAGGAAGAGGCTACCTCAAGTAGACCGTGTAACTCCGACACGCACTAGCAAACTTCCCAAGAACGCAAATCTCGCTCTTCACGGCGCCAATAAACACATTTCTGTGCCCGCTCCGCGTATTGCTTTGGACGCCTCCCAAAGAAAAGGAGATTTTTTTTTTTTTTTTTTAGAAGCTATTCGTAAGAACCCAATAAATTCCAGATTTTTTTTCCTTTCGGCCATCGGATTTTGTTCTGGCTATATTGCAGGATCTTCTAGGAGGTGTTATTACAGAAAAAGCTCAGCGTACCGTCACAAAAAAAAATTTTTATCTGTGCTACGCTTACCACGCAGTAAAAAAAAATACTTATACAAAAAGTTCTTTGGAAACGAGTTTCCAAAAAATCTTTTTGTAAGTGTACAAAAATATTGTTAACTTTACAAGAAATTCTTGTAAACATACAAACACGTCTGTTTTTACGAACATGTCTGTATGTTTACAAATAATAATTATACATTTACCAAAACATTCTTGTTTATTTTACAACAATAAGCGTCATAAAAATATTTTTGACGACTAAAGTTTCCAAGGTTTATATATATATATATATATATATATATATATATATATATATATATATATATATATATATATATATATATATAAATTGACAGGCCTGTGAAGGATATTTTGTTTCACATCAAACACTTAGCTCATAAAAATACTTCTTCATATTAGTTCACCACTTCAATGACTTGTGACATTCGTATTGTCGTTCCTCGACTTATGAACTTTCTGACATTAGTTTACAAGCATTTTCTTGTAAAAAGGATGAATTTTTATTACAGAGCGGTAGGGACCGGTGATTTCCACTTCATCATGGTTCAGTGCCTTACGTGCATGTCTGTAGGTTTGCTTCATACGAATTTTTATTGTAGAGTTGTACTTTAATAAGACTAGATTCAAGTTGAAAGTAATGTTCGTCATTGTTATACTTAAAATGAAACTGTGCTCAAAGAAGACTATTCAAAGTAAATATTTTGTATCATGCTGTGTCACAGTTGTTCCTACTGTCTGTGTGTTAGTGGCGTAGTGTGTGGCATAGTAACATGTTATGTACTGCTATAATGATGCCCCACAGCAACATGATCCTACCCGCGCGCTATCAACAATACGTCATGTATGACAACTGTAGCGCAGAAACGGTGCGTTTTTGGACCTATGTTCATATGACACTTTTTGTTCCTCTACACGTGAGGATTGTTTCCCTAGAATATTTATTTTATTTTACTTTCGTCTTAATTTTACATGGCGAAATTAAGGCATGCGTCTTTTCTTACATTTAACAATGCTAAAGAAGCTAACAAAACAAAGACACCCAGGAATAATAATCTAAAATTATACAATAAAAGAAGAAATAAAATTATACATGATCATCCATTGACATGGAATTTTGCAACACTCTGTATATAGGCAGCCGCACAGTAGCAGACATGTGAGAGCGCGATGTAGCTGCTAACCAGCCACAGTTTATCACCTCTCCCTTCTTCTTCCCCCATCACCACACCCCACAGTTCCTCGTGTCCTCAGGGAGGCTGGCAAGTCGAGGGGCGGGTGGACAAGCGCGTGGTCGGGTGATTGATGGCGTCTCCCACCGGTCCATTCACGGCGCGTCCCTCACGACCCTGCCGCCGCCTGATTTACGCCCTTCTGCCTCAGCCGGACAATACACAGTCTCCTCTCTCCAGCTTGCCGAGCTCTTGTATTGCTGCTAATGCCGCGCGGATTGGCTCCACTCTCGTGTCGTCGAGCCGAAGACTAGGTGGCTCCTGATAAAGCGAGTACTTTTTGAAAACCATCTTTTCAAGAATAACAATTAAAAAAAAAATAATTACGGCAACCTTAGAAGTTAACATTAGAGTACGATACAATGTGTACTCTTTGAATGTTATGTTACTTAAGGCTTCGCTCTTTAGTTTTACTGTGGTTTTGAAAATATTTTTTTTTACGCAAAATAATACATGTTTTGAAAATTCATTCTTACAGTTTTAAAATCGTTTTTATCTGAATTTTTCTGTTTCAATACACCAAACGGATTTTAAGATTTCTGCCCCTGGAATATCACATATATTGTGGTCGAAGTAAGTCAAAATGAAGCAAAATAATTTCTTGCTAGCAAAGGGTTCATCATTAATAATTAAAACTTAAGTTAAAATATTTTTGAAAACCCTCTACTCACATGATACTAAATTTCAAATCAATCAGACCAGTAGAACTGCTCACATTCACAAAAAAAAAAAAAAAAAAGAACTAGAAAAGAGTTGATGATCTGTAAACGGCTTAAAATATTTCCTTGAATCATAGCAAAGAACACTGTCGATCAAGTCAACTCAAAAAAAAAAAAAGCATCAGAATAGGTCCATTTGTTCAGGAGGTACGATGCCACAGACAGACACACAGACAGACACGTCAAACTTATAACACCCTTCTCTTTGCATCGGGGGTTAAAAAAGAACGCTCTGGAAAAATTGTGTGTCGTATGACTGTACACAGTCTCAAATTTTTCCAAAGCATTTGGTTAAAAAATATTCGAGTTATTTGCAATTGTTTGAAATAAATTAAAGATCTTGATCTTAAAGAGAGCGTGGTAGCTAAATAAGCGCTGAATTCTTTCTTGAGATCTACACTGTTTGAAAGTCAATATAGAAAAACTGCAAAATACCAATCCTAGATAATTATAATTGCCAACTTTATCAGCAAAGCATTTACCCTGAATGATGCATTTGTTAAGCGCGATCTCTTGCGCCGCAATTAAATGTACGAGATTTCAGCGTCAGAGATTGTTTTTCAGATATACGTTGCTCGAGAAACAGTTTTGCTCATAATAATGACAAAAACTATTGTCTGGGATTGTTTTTTTTTTTTTTTTTTTTTTTTGCAAATTGGCTTCTATATACCTATAATTCTAAACTGATGCAGGTAGCGCTGAATTATACTCGCACGCCTAAGAGGGCGTGGCACACAATTCAACGCTAAAAGCAATTATCTCTAACTGTAGGTTTCTTGAAGCCAATTTGCGAAAGTTAAACAATAGCTATCCTAGACAATAGTATTAGCCAACGTTTTAAACGAAATTATTTCCAGTGTTACGAACTTCTGAGGCACAATCTCTGACGCCGGAACCTCGTGCATTTAACTGCGGCGCAAGAGATCACGCGTAACGAATTAGTAATTCTGGATAAATATTTACTCATACAGTTGGAAAATACCATTATCTAGGATTGTCATTGGGTATTTTATCCATATTGGCTTCGAAAAAAGCGTAGGAATCAATTGATGTTTTCAGCGTTTATTTATCTATCGTGCACCCATAAGTTGCTTTGTTTGTCTTAAAAGGTGGCAGAAAACTATAAATTGTCTGAACGGAAAAAGCAACTAGGGTTAAAAAAAAGTGCTCACTTTATTCCTAACCTACTATAAATGTGAGTGAGTAAAAGAGCCGGCGTGCTTGCGTGTCCCGAAGGAGAACTGCAGAAGATATTATAATATAGCTGCTGCAGAATAGCTTTGCCAAAAAAAGAAAGTAACATATAGGGACGACATAATATTGCAGTAGTGTATGTCCACAGCAGTACAGTACATTATTCTGTGCAACAGCAAGAAACATTCAAAGATATGGAACCAGTAGCCTTGATATAGTAATAAACCACGCTGCAGGCTCCACATAATTGGGAAGGAGCTGTAGACATAGTTCGCTAGGTCACCGACAGAGAGCAGGCATATGTTGTTACGGCAATAAGTGACCAATATATCTTACATAATATCACAATTAATATGCTTAACATATTTCTGGTACTAATGTTCGAAGTCTTAGTATCACGAAGAAGAAGGGTAGATTTACTCTAGAACCAGTGGGAACATTCGCGAATTCAGTGGCCTGCACGATAGTATCCACTGTACTATGCATACTCAAGCTCCGTCTATTAGTTCATTGTCTGTTGTTCCAGAGGCTCGGTTTCAGTCGCCATATTGAATTTTATTATTATTTTTTTTATTTTCTGGAATTCTAAGCAGAAAAATTTTAAATATGCAATTGTACCTCAAATTCTATTAACATTTCGCTACAGTACAGACCTTGCGATTTAGCTGTTAACTTATAATTACGTCGCAATGTGTGTGGCAAATATTTTTATATTCACAATTTGCCCGACAAATTGCGACCTGACTATACATCACTAGCTCTATTGCCGTGCTTGCATTGTAGCTCAAGGTAAATAGAATTTGCGGTATAGTCGCATATTTAACATTTTTCTTCTCAGAATTCCAAAAAAAGGTAAAAATAATAAAATTGAATATGGCGACTGAAACCGAGCCTTAATGAACAAATTTTCGGGGGCTCGAGAATACATAGCACACTGAATTCTAACATGCAGGTCATTGAACTAGAGAAACATTTCCTTCCCTACCTATGTATAGCTTTGTATTTACTTTTTTGGCATTTCATCCTCTCAACAATAGTCTATAATTGGCCCTATATTTTCACGTTGTTACACAGAGCCTTTTTTTTAGTTCCTAAAATTTGCTTGCGAGTATGAAATAGTGTAAGTTATTCACCTTCACACAAATATTAAAATACAAAAAAAAAAAAAAAAAAAAAAATGAATTGTAAAAATAAGACAAGTGCACAGTCGCCCTTCATTTTGTTTATTTAAAAAGCATATATAATTTTATGGTAAATTTTATGTACTTGAATTTAATGAACTACAGTTATTTTCTTTAAAAATTATATTTTTGTTGATATAGTTGTGAGAAAAAGTGCCGTTTTCAAATTGCCACCTTTTTTTCTTTTCTCCGTCCTTCCCAGTGAGAATTTTCTGTATGGCGAACAGGACATCAAAGAATACGTGTGCCAACATGCAAAACCTTGAGATTTTTTAATATGTCTAAATTGCCTAGCCTAATTTTATTACGATTTACACGTGGTTATGTAAATTTATGATTGTCCTCGCAAACTGATTTGGAAAAGAAAAAATAAATTCAAATTGTCGCTAGCAAATTGCGACTGGTTACACTAGAGTCAGGCATCCGAACGAGGACGGAATGTTCCCGCTGTCTGCAGCTATTTGAACGAGGCGTCCGTCACAACGGAATTGAATTAGCCCTCCTCGTTCGAGGAGCGAAGAGATTATCACAAGAGATGTTACACTTACCGCAGAGATTATTCATCCCCGCTGTGTGGACCCGCTTCCCACGCGCATTAGAAAAAACTCTTATCTCATTTCGTTTTCCCCCGCGAATATTCACAAAAATGTCCGCTTGGTGTGGTCGGGAAGTAATCCTGTTTACCCTGGGAGGGTTAGAGGAGAGATTCATTCGTTGGTCGTCCCTTCTAATCTCCAAGTGTGGGAACCTCACATTCAACACCTCTCACCAATATCGCTGTGGTAGTACCATGGGCGTCATTTAGAGGGGCAAGGGGGGACAATTATTGCCCCCTGGATTTAGAAAAAAATGTGTAAAAAATTTTTTTTGTATATTTTGTTATTTAAATAATACTAACGTAAGCACATAAAACCGAAGTTTTATTACACCGTAAAAAACGTCCTAAAATGTGTAGGAATTAATTAACCTAAACGCAGTATGGGACAGTTACCATACTTCCGCCTTGTAAATATGCAAACTTTTTAACTTGTTACAATACAAGTCTGGTAACTTAAGTATACATTAAACTGTTTTATAAAAAAAAGTGTAGGAGTACTACCATGGATGTCTGGGAAACTATTATACTGTACCTGCTTTCTTAGCGCTCCTATGCTAAATTTACAAACTAAATTTTAGAGTGTATTAAAGTTTCTAATTTATACATGCATAATTAATGAAAATTATGCAACAAAGTCACTGTCGCCAAAACAAATCTTGCTCCTCCCCCTTCAAGAAAAACCTGAAATGACGCCCCTGGGTAGTACGCTCCTCATTTGGATGGAATAGTGTGCAGAGAATTTCATACATTTATGTTGAGGTCATATCCCTCGTGTCAAAATTTTTTATTTACGAGTTGTAACTAGAGAAGAATTATTTTTGGTGAATTTAGTGTCTTATTTGCACGTCAGCAGCTCTGTTTCATTGTCAGTGTTTTTTTTAAAAATAGACTCTTGTTTCTTGCTGGGTTCTTGTTTCGTGTCAAATGTCTACATATAAGTGTACATCTGTTTTTTATTACTGGCTGCCATATGTGTAAAAATTTTTATAAAAACGAATTTTTTTTGTTTGTTTTTGTGCTGAATTAAATCTTTGCAACTCTGAAATAGAACGTTTGTAAGTTGGTCGTAATAAACCACTCTCACATAGAGGCTCCATCCAGCCACGAAACTGTGACGAAAATGTAACAAATTACTGTGGCGTAATAGTTTTCAGTGATATATTTTTATTGCCGCACAGTTCTTTTCAGATATTTATAGCGTAGTCAGTCGCCTGGGCTAACAGCAACTCCCTCACGTATTTGCGTCAGGCATAGCTGTGTTCGTGTATAAAGCGTCTCACGCTTAGATTTCAGTACAGGTTTATATGGACATTCGCTCGCTCGCTCTCTCTCTCTCTCTCTCTCTCTCTTTTTTTTTTTCTCAATGCACGATAACTAAAGATGATGGTTAGAGAGGATGATATGTCGCGAAAATGTTTTGTGCCAACATAGCCTTGAAAACACTGACACAACGTAGCTGTCAATAGACCAATAACGTGCATCAAATATTAAAATAGCGGTGTTCTTATTGGCTTAGTCAAATAGGGCAGTAGCTTCGCGTACAAGGAAAAGCCAGTAATCTTTTGATAAGCTGAACGTACGTTGAAGCCTAGCAAATAGTCAAGTTTTCCCGCGATAAACCATCATCTCTAATGATGGTGTATCGCGAAAATTTTTATGCCAACATACCCTTGAAAATACAGTACTTCCTTGTGACATGTATGAGTTGGTGATATTCGTCTTGAAAACGTAGCTGTCTACAGACCAATAAAAGGAATCAAATATTACAAAAGCGGTATTTTTTTTTTGGCTCAGTCAAATGGAGCAACAACACAAAGCCTGTAATCTTCTGGTAAGCTAAACGTACGTTGAAACCCAATAAACAGCCAAGTTTTCCCGCGATAAACCATCATATCTAGGTATAATAGTAGGGCTTAGTTACTGCCACAATCGTCAGCAGATTAATACAATTAACCAGTAGCGGCTCGTAGGTTGTTGCCAGGTGGTCGAGGGGTCAGACCTCTCGCCTTTCACCAAGGCGATCCGGGTTCGATTCCAGGCGGGGTCGGTCCCCGGATTTTTCGCATGTGGGAATCGTGACGGACATTTCCGTTGGTCGACGGATTTTCTCGGGGATCTCCCGTTTCTCCCGCATATTCATTCCGGCGCTGCTCCATACACGCCTCATGTCACCCCTCACCAGCGCTGAAGACCTCGATGTTAAGGGACACGCCTCGTGGCACATGTGTTTGTGTGAGTGAGGTATGGTGCTAAGGGCGACGTCGTATGGGCCATACAACGGTGCGTCGCCTCTACGCTTAAAAGGCGTGCAGTCTTCGCGAAAAAACAAATTTCCTATTGGACTTTAAGTGATGACCCTATTGTTTTATTTACGAAATCACTTTACTAAAGTCCAATGCACAATCCTTAAGTGGTATCACATGTATTCGGCTAGTATATTTTCCGCTATAGCAGACTGAAAACCCGTTTTAACACATTTTGACGTGCCCTAAAAGGGGATATCTAATACGTGTGTTGTCTTGAAAGTACTTAAGGGCAGTCGTCTGAAGTGTGTGTTTTTTTCGTAGAGAAACGGCGAGAACACAACTGTATTAGTTTCGGTGTAAAACATTTTCTTCAAACACGCTGCAGTGTGATTTTATGGCAACGAGGCGGGCCCCTTAAGCGCTGACCAAAATCTCTCACTCACTCAATTACAAAAATAAAAAAGTGCAATATTGAAAAACTCAAAATTCTGAAATAGTAGGCTTACTTCTCCAAACTTCGTAACGCGGTTGCATCTGTCAACAGCGCGCGTCATAAGCCATGTACTGTAATCTAAGGTTGAGACGCTTTTTTTATAGCACTAACCTCATTGAATCGGCTTTGACATTTCCTTAAAACAAGCCCTGACAGACTCCTACACATTTCCCCTGTGTACCTCTATCAAGGCCTTGGACCAACGAGTTATACAGTAAACACAGAGGGGCGGAAACAGCAATCTCCAAGGCTCTGAGGTGAAGCCCAATTGAACGGAGTATTTTGACTCTAGATAAAATGGCGGACTCTTTATTTCCGGTCGAGAGACGAGAGCGATTATGTTAATTTAAACTTTATTACAGTATAATATATTACAATAATTATTGCCATTTTTTCCTGTGTTTAGCGGGAATATAATGGAGCTATGAAGTAACGGATTTTATACGAACATAATGACGGATTTTGAACATAATGTTGGCCACACTGCTGTTCGCCCTGTTTTCTGAGGTCAAAACAGCCGTTCAACTGGGCTTCACTTTGGAAGCGTTTCCACCCCTCTATGTTAACTATATAGCTCGTTGTCTTGTGCTGTTCGACGGTACGTAAAACAGATCAAAGAATAAATCGCGTGAAGTATATAACATTCAATCAAAAAGTAGGGAGAAACTACAAAGTTTTGAAATATGTATGTTGGCGTAGAAAACTCTTTGCAACGTGGCTTCGCGGTTTTAAAGCATTTGCTAGCTGCCATAAAATATTTTGCGTGGTCTCATAATGTGGTTAATTACACACTTTGTCAGTACTTAACAAAATTCATTAAGGTCTTTCGTTACACACTTCCGGTTTGAATTGATTCTTAAAATATTGTAAGCTACGACTATACGATCGGATTATAAACATAAAAAAAAAATGGTAGGTGTATGCTTAAATCACAATGAGACATGGCTGTTGAAACAGCTGCTAGGGTGCTCGCCTCTTACCAAGGCGGTCAGGGTTCGAATCCCGGCGCGGTAGGTGGGAATCATTCTGGACGATTATATTTGTCGGTGAGTTTTCTCGGTGTTCTCCCGTTTCTCCTGGTTCTCTATTCCGGTGCTGCTCTGTGTTCACTTCGTTGCCACTCCTCGGCTGTCAAGACCTCGCTGGTCGTCCGAGTGAACGTATTTGGCGCGTTAGAGGCCTAGAAGAGCGGAAGCTGTAAGGGTGACACAGCACTTGCATCACGCCTCTGCCTAGCCTCTAGTCGCAAGTCACTGAACAGCTGACAACACGCCTCTATAAGGCATTCAGTGGTGGCCTTACCTTTCATGACATAGTATAAAATAAAAAGGTGTATTCAGGACGCCTATACGTTTTAAAGGATTTTGCGCCAAAATTTCCGTACCTAAAAAGGACCACAAATACTCATATTTGCAGCCTCGGAAAGTTAAACTTTAACAAAAAGTGTTAGACAATTTTATTGTATTTTCAGTTTCTGAGCCATAACGTTTATTCAAATTGTATTATCAAAGTTTTCTGTTTGACAAAGCATATGCTATGTTCTTGGTAAACTGCTCGACATAGATAATAATGGAAAATTTAATTAAATTGCAATGACTCTGCATAACAATTTAATTAAAGATTCCATTATTATTTATGTCAAGCAGTTTATCAAGAATATATCATATGCTTTGTCGAAGAGGAAGTTCTGATAATACAATTTGAATAAATGTGATGGCTCAAAAACTGAAATACAAGAAAATTGTCTAACATTCCCCCTTAAGGATATTTGTAGGACCTGAAATGGGTAAATACGTGTGTAACGTTATTTGAACATTTTTCCTCAATAGATATAACTTACACATGATGAGCAATTTTCGAATAATCTAGTAATGGCCGAAGCTCTGTACACCGCAACCTTAAGGGCACCGCCTGCCTGCGCGTCATAGGCTCAGAAATGACGGAGATATAAGGGCGACCTTGAAACGCTGCATCGCCTCAACGAGCCAAGCGCTGAACTAGCGTGCAAGGTTCCCGCCGAACGGTTTTTACTATGGGACATTAAGCAGTGACCAAATAATATTATTGATGGAAAGTCTGTAGCAAAGTTCAGTGCAGGTCGAAATTTGAGTTAGTACATTTTGAAGAGTGACAGTCTGAAAAGGCCATTTTTAGCCATGTTGGAGGGCTTAGAAACAAGTGTTTTTAATGAGCATAGTGTTCTTAACAACGAGGTTCCGACCTTGTCTGAAGTGTGTTTTCTTTTCGTACGTTGGTACAATGTGCACACGTGGAATAGTTTCTTAGAAAAAAAACATGTTTACCAACGCACTACAACACATTTGAAGCCAGAGGTAGGCGGCCGCCTAATGGGTTGCCCAAACCTCTTCGTCAACGTCATCTATTATAATATTTAGCTTGTAGTTATAATTTCGTTAATTTTCTGCTTTATAATAATAGTGTAGAACTCGTAAAATTTCATAAATATGACCGTATAGTTTTTTTTACATCTAGCTTTATTCACTCTCTTCCTCTGTGCGACATGCGATCGAATCGTGAAGGCGAAGTAAATGCAAAGGAAAGTTGAAATTGAGTGCCAAAAGTCAATTAAAATTTGCACAAAGTGTTTTACTGCCAGAAGTCGAGCGGTGTAATTGACAGTTAAAGTCCATTTCTAACAGACACGCAATTTATTTTCAAGATTTTTTTCCTCCCCGTTTGTAATGAAGTTCTGAAAAGTTCTGTTTCAATTTTAATTCTTAATTTCCTTGTGAGAGCTTAGTTCCTGTGGAAAGTGTATGAATTACGCTTGGTTCCATAGAAGTGCCAAAGTGTGCGTGAGTTGGCTGTTCTGAAAACGGAAGTATTTTCTTAAAAGACATTCTGTATATTTTTGTGTCAAACACTGTCCAAAGTGTGACGTAATAATATTACCAACTAACTTAGAAACATAGAAAATAATTAACCCGTCAGACATGTAAGAAAAATATTAAGCCGAGCTGAAACGTTTTCAGCTACCGAAACAAAAAATAGGGTGTTTCCCAAAGAATAATTGGAGTTACTTAAGAGACAGTTCCAAGGTTTCAGGCGCAGATATGCAACCCACATTAAGGGCGTTCACGTGGCAAAAGTGCGCAATTTTATATTTGTACGACATAGTGTAAGTTTTACAGACGTCACTTTTGACTATATTTTACACTCTTGAAACTTTTTTAGCTCTCATAGTCAGCGGCAGGTCAAAATCAACATTTGCAAGTTACGGGAACATGCCAATAACAAAAACCAACTGACTTACTCGAATGACATAATTTTCACTGAAATTAGATAGTTTGGGTCGTGTGCTAAAATATTTGAAACCACACAACTAAGTCCCTTTGTATTTAAAAAAATGGCCATATATAAAGACAATTATCGTTATTTTTATATTTTTTTAAATACAAAGGAATTGTATTGTGTGCTTTTAAATCTTTTAGCGCGTAACTCATACTATCTAATTTCAGTGTAAATTATTTCATTTTCGTAAGTCAGTTGGTTTTTGTTATTAGCATGTTCCCGTAACCTGCGAAATTGGACTTTGACAATCCGCTATGGCAAGACTATGAGAGCTAAAAAAGTTTCAAGAGCAGAAAATGTAGTCAGAAGTATCGTCTGTAAAACTAGCACTACGTCGTACAAATAGAAAATTATTTTGGTTTTGCCATGTGAACATCTCCTTAACCTCACAAATCAAGGCTAGTTTTACTGTCTATATCAATAACAGTATTGCACATATCAATATTATCTTTTTGTTTTATCAACGACACAATCGGTCTTATTTTCGCTGCGTCAAGTGCAAAGAATCGATAACTACAAATTTTACAAAACTTTTTTTTCCACGTTGATAATGTAATCGTTTGTTATACTTGATTTTGCGGAACGCAGGAAAATAAGAACGACTGTGTCTTTGATAAAGCGCGAAGATAATGTTGATATGTGTAAAATACCCTTATTGCTATAGCGATAGTAAGGTTAGCCTTGATTTATATGGGGTTAATGCGGGTTGCATACCTGTGCCTGAAACACTGACACTTGTTAAACTAACACTTTGTTAAAAGTTTCCACGTGTTTAAACAAAACAAGAAACAAAATTATTTGTGAAGTGACATTAGACTATAAAACCCGTTAAAAGGTGCTCGGTCAATCAGGAGAGAGCTCGACTACCATTGGTCGTGCTAGGAACAGAGTTGAAGGCTATGAATACCGTCCTTTTTTTTTTTTTTTTTTTTTTTTTTACTTCACTTGCAGACGGGAGCAGATGTCAGCTCCCGAAACGTCGTGGAAAGCTCGTAGAAATCTACTGGGTTCTTTTGTGTCTTCATCGTTGTGTCGTCTAGTCTGTTGTCTGTGACGTCGTCGTTGTTATCCTGTCTTCTGTCCATTATTGTATTCGTTCCAGTATTGTCTGCAATGACTAAATTGAGATGTCCTGAGTTTTACAGATTAGTTTGTTTTCTACTTAGACTTTTATATTTGGTTGTTTATTATTAATAATTTCTGTCCTTTATTTGTTGTTGACTAATTCCTCATGGGATGTTTCATGTTCTGTTGTTTTGGTTTATGGATGTGTTGACTACAGCCAACTCAGCTTGTTTTCTCTTTTTTCGTATTTCGTAGTTTGTCTTTCCTAGTCTCTACCTACACTGAAAAAAGAGTATAGTTGTAGGTACCATACTTGTGTTAAAATAGGGACAACAAATCAGTTTGTTTGTCGGTACTACTCAGGACAGTTCCCTCCCCAATCTGTTTTGTAGAAGAAACAAAGAGCCTTGTTGCTTTTACAAACCAGATGGTAACTTCTACAGAACAGATTGTTGAAGGAACTGTCCAGAATAGTACCAACAACCAGACTGTTTTGCTGTCCCTATTTTAACACAAGTATGGTACCTGCAACTATACTCTATTTTCAGTGTAAGATTTCTGGGACGACATAATATTGCAATGGCGTATGTCCACAGTAATACAGTTTGTCATTCTGTCCCATTGCATGAAACATTCAAAGACAATAGTAAACCTGCAGTAACATGCAGGAACCAAACATACACGGGGCTGGTATCAACAACCTTGGGCAACCAATAAGAGGTGAAGTTCGCTCGTATCAAACGAACCGCCACGTCATTTCGCGTCTGTATTACTATCTAGTCTGTGGCCGTTGACGAAGAAAGAGAAGTGCAGGTGTGCACACAAGGAATTGAAGCAAAGTGGTTTCAAAAATCGTTTCGCGATAATTAGATGTCGCTCGCAGTAACCTCAAAGCTGAGCTGCAGATGTACACGTAAGTCAATGAAATAAGTTGGTGCAAAATTAGTGTCACTAAAATCAGTGTCTTTAACGATTCGGATTAAAACGAGCGCTCTTGGAGCTGTAATTAATTTATTACCTCACATAATTTATAGTTTTCTGCAACATTTAAATATATACAAAGTAACGTAAGTAGCACTCAAAGTAATGTAATGCATTGAAAAGTTAAAGTTTGAATTCACAATAAATAACATTATATATTCATTTTTGTTCTAGACACGAAGGCTCTCAAAAGTGATCGTTTTATCGTGAACTGACTGTAACTTCTTGTTTCGCGGATCCGCGGTTGGCACAGTGGCTAAAGTACTCGCCCCCTACCAGGCCGGTTCGGGTTCAATTCCCGGTGGTGTCGGTCTCCGGATTCCCGCACGTGGGAATCGTGCCGAAAATGCAGCTGGTTGGCAGGTTTTCTCGAGATTCTCCCGTTTTTCCACGACCCTTTATTCCGGTCGCTGCTCCATTCTCACTTCATGTAACCCCTTACCAACGCTGAAGAGTGCCTGGTATATAATTCAGTGCTAAAAGCATTAGTTTCAAATTGTAGGTTTCTCGAAGCCAATTAGCAAGAACCAAAAAATAGCAATCCCTGACAATGGTTTTTTTGCCAACTTTCTGAACATAAATATTTCTCGAGTAACGTATAACTGAAGAATAAACTCTGACACCGAAATTTCATACATTTAATTGCGGCGCAAGAGTTCACACTTAACAAATGTATTATTCTGGGTAAATGTTTGCTCATAAAGTTGGCAATTATAATTACCAAGGATTGTTGTTTTGTAGTTTTTCTATATTGACTTTTAAAAAGTATGGATCTCAGTTGTAGAACTTAAGAGCTTATTTATGTACCACGCCCTCTTAAGGATGTTGCCAAGTACGATAAAATCACAATTTTATATCTTAATGAAATAGAGTTAGTTTTGTAGACGATACTTGTGAGTACAATTTCATCTTACAAAATAATTTTATCTTTCATAGTTAACTCATAACGGTGCGACAAAGTCAAAATTTGCTTGTTCTGCTGCCATGCAAACAGTGAAAACCAACTTACTTACTTGAATAAAATAACTCACTGTGATATTACATCCCATAAACAATGCAATAAAGTGATTAAAATACTATAATGTAATAAATTGAATTTTAAAAAATAACAGAAGTACAAGGAAAAACGAATTTTAAAAAATAAAAAAAAATTACGGAATTTAAAAAATAAAGGTTTTATTGCGTAGTCCGTCGCATGATAATCTACTGTAAATTATTTCATTTCCGTAAGTCAATTGGTTTTCACTATTTGCATGGCAGCAGAACATGCCAATTTTGACTTTTACGCGCCATTATGAGAAAACTATGCGAGTTAAGATTGTTTCGTAAGAGGAAACTGTACTAACAATTATCGTCTACAAAACTAACTCTATTTCATATAAATATAAAACTATGATTTTATCGCACTCGAACGCCCTTAAGAGGACTATGCACCGGATTTAATTTTGAGCGTTCGATACGCGGAGACAGTGAAGCGATAATATCAATATTTCCGCACTGTGGTAACAGTATATTTTCTATTCAAACTGCCATGCAGTGTTTTCCTACTACTCTTTTCTCGATGGGACTTAAAGCGGCGACGTTACAGTTTTATTAATGGAAAGTTTGTAGTGAAGACCAAAGCATGCTTCCATCGTTGTGTTTTACGAATCCGGGTGGCATTCTTCCAGTTACTGCTGTCTAAAAAAAGCCGTTTTTTAGACATTTCGAGAGGGCCCAAAACGTGTTTCTAATAACCGTGTTGCATTTTTAAAGTGATAGAAGCAAATTTTAACCGTGTGTTGTTTTCGTAGATAAACATATTGTGAATAAGTTTAGTTGCTGTGCGTAGAAAATAATATAATAGGCTCTGCGCGTTAAAACACCGTTCATGCGTCAGGTGCTTAAGCCTATTAAGAATGCGTGGTAGATAGATAAACGCTGAAAATATCAATTGACTTTTACGTTTTTTTCGAAGCCAATATGGATAAACTACTCAGAGACAATCCTAGATAATGGTATTTACCAACTTTATGAGTAAATATTTATCCAAAATTACTAATTCGTTACGCGTGATCTCTTACGCCGCAGTTTGATGCAAGAGGTTTCGGCGTCAGAGATTGTGCCTCAGAAGTTTGTAACACTGGAAACTATTTAGTTTAAAACGTTGGGTAAAACTATTGTCTACGATTGCTATTGTTTAATTTTCGCAAATTGGCTTCAAGAAACCTACACTTATAGATAAATGCTTTTAGCGTTGAATTATGTACCACGGCATCTTAAGAGACTTCACTATCTGCGCTTCAAAAGCGTTGCAGCTAGTTGCGGCTAGTTGGGCTATTATTTATTTTAGCGAAACTATTCAACGTGTATTACATTTGTATATTAACGAAAGGAACACACACTCCAAACTATAACGCTATAGGTTTCGAAATTCGGCACGTTTATTACGAATATCATTCTCAGGGCCCTCAAAATTGTCAAAAATGGCTTGTCCAAACTGCCGTATCTGGGAAAATAACAACCGGTTTCGAAATACACACACTGAGACAACTGAGACCCCTCAGTGACCAAATCATGGTCACAGAAAAGCGACAGCAGTAACACTGGACGTAACACCACTCCCCTGGTCTTTTCCTTAGTTCTCCACACTATTAATGACCTAAGAAGTGTAAACAAAGCTAGATCTTTTGATGAACCTTTCTGGTATGTGTTCCTAACTTCAGAATAATATATAACATGTTGTTAGAACAGAAAAGATCAAA
>PNEQ01048830.1:10130-35828 GCA_003012365.1 Medauroidea extradentata | reverse complement strand
GAACGAGGTGGGGTACTGCTGAAGGTACCGTCACAGTAGTAAGTTGTGATTGGTATAGTGGTAGCACGTCTTCTGCTTCACACCTGGGGATATGTTTTTGGTTTAGGGTTCAAATTCCAGCCTGTCTGGTAACTTTTTATTAAAACATATTTATGCAATCTGTTCCTGTTTCATATTGACTTACGTGTTTGTCAAAAGCATTTTATTTGTTACATACATGAATATAAATACAATATCTACGAACTATGTATATATATATATATGGGTAGGCAATGTGACGCTAACACCTACCATTTACTATCAGTGAAATAAGCATCCAAAAACTGTGCTGTAAACTATTGTTTTATTGTGATAGAAGCAATTTCGTGTTATGACACAACAGAAACTAGTGTGACATTGACGCGTGTCAGTTGCGTCAAGCTGTAAAAACTTAAACGTTCGCCCCCGATTTATTTATACTTTATACTTACTATCTTAACCTTAAAGTCTTAGCATGCGCCCGCACAATGCCAATTACCGTGTTGCCGTTTATTTTAGCTTGTAAGATAGTTAAGTCACAGTCTTTATTTGTAAACCTATAATTACTTACGTTAATATGTTCCAGTGTTTATCCAATGTGTATTTTCATTGTATAATTGTATCACGCAACTTTGTTAACCTTCCACTAGTGTTTGTTTACAAATACGGCTGAGCGCCAAACCAGTATTACCAATCCCGTGCACGGACTTTGTAAAGTGCATTCACAAATGAATACGGGAAAATACGCACGTAATTATATATTGTATTTGTTCCTTGTGCTTTGAAATGTATTTAATATTCATTCAAGTGTTTTTGTACCTTACTTTTAGTGTTTAACGGCAACACACGTATTATTTATTCCAGTCGGGACATTTATTTTCTGCGGCAGAGTAGTTTTGACCAGAGGGAGTAATTTTAGAGTGTGAGGGTGCCACACTTGTAGCAGCAGACAGTCACGAGCTCTCGTCGGCCATTTTGCGCCACCCACCTAACGGTACTTTCAGCCCTTCTGGCCAGTATAAAAGGAGGGCAGCCTGCCCAAGTTCTTCAGTCGTCAGGGACTCGGCCTAGCCGCCGGGTCATCCTGTCACTCCTCCTGAGCAGTTGCCTACCGATCTGTTGGTTGACGTCCGCAAGGTGCCAACAGATTACCCAAACCCAACCTACCTTCCTAACCTACACGCTGGGGTTGACATCCGCAACGTGCCCCAGCCCCACACACAACAGTCCGTCACAGAGGGTTGATGTCCGTGAGGTGCCCTCTGTGATACCTTTCCTCAAATTCGTCTGATGGCGAATCCTTCACCCCTATCAAAACTTCTTGTCACCATTCCTACCTGAGTGTCAGGACGACTCTAAGGGGAAGCCAAAGCCCATTTGACTAGTTGTTAACCCACAGACGTGGCTATGTAACTGAGTTTAACTTTGTAGTGCGGATATACTCAAGTCTTTTAGAAGTTACATTAACGATTTCAAGTTTCTCAGGATCAAGGAGTTGATCACCATAAAGCATTACCAGTACGAACTTTGTCAGTTTTTTGAGATAGCCAGCAGCGCCATAGTTGAGTCGCTAGCAGTACAAGAGTTGGAAGTTATGTAGATGTTATAGCTCTCCTCGGGGTCAAAGAGTTGATTGCCAAATACTCACTGCCACTAGCAAGGTCTCCGTTCTCATTCTTGTTCCAGTATGTCTCGGCCCGAAGTGCCATGTTTTGTATCTCATGTTAAAACGGCCCGAAGTGCCTAGTCTAGTATTGAAGAGTATGTCTAGTAGTATCTCAAGTTGAAATGGCCCGAAGCGCCTTGTCTAGTTCCTATGTCTCATTGTAGCTTAAGCCTTTGTATCTCATGTCGCAAAACTTATTGTATCTTGTGTCGAACCATTGTGGAGCTTTGTATCAAATTGGGACAGACCCAAACCTTGATCATCAATCCTGTGTACTATGACCATGCAGATGTATAACTTGTATCAAGTGTCGTGTTCTGTTGTGAATATACACATTCTTTGAAACCTAATTTACATGGTCTTCTCCTTTAATGAAACCTACTTGCAAACCTGTGATAGTCAATCTAAGGCGAGTGACCTATGCCTTTCCCCCTTTATTTACGTGAAGATTCACCTTCTCTGTGCTATCATTACTAGGGCTTTTCCTGTTGGCTTACTTGGTAGTCACTCACTGGGTCAAGATTAGCTCTAACTCGAGAAGGATTACCCAAATACTCATGCTCTATATCTTAATATCCTTCTTGAGACTTATATTGCTCTGAAGCAATTACACAGCCAGTATAAACCCAATAGCCGCAGAGAAAGGCGACAACATGTTTCATAAAAGGAATACAAAGCATTGCAAAGTCAAAGTAACTTTCTGTACATAATTTTCTATACATCACACATTTAAATAATTCATCGTTATTTGTTAAAAATATAATATACTCCAATTGTATCATATTAATTTACTTCAAATCCATTAAAATTATAATATGAAATAAATAAAACAAAGGCAAAGTAAAATTGTACCTACTTGTTGGTCTGTAATTATTCCTATAATACATTTATTTCTTAAAGAAGAATACACAATGTGCCTCTCTCTTCGTTGTCAGCCACGTTTTCTTCCCTCCTCCCCCACTGGCCAATACATCGTAGCCTCCCTCGCGCTGCTTCACTCCCATAATTTTTTTACAAGCTAGTAAGACACATCAATTTTTTTCCCGTGGCACTTGTTGCGAAAGTCGTGGTGCGCACTAAACACGAGGGCGCACTAAACACGAGGGCGCACTAAACACGAGGGCGCACTATACACGAGTAGTAGTTATTATAACAATATACCTAATTATAAGCTCCAATCATATGTGGTTGTGTTGACGGAGTGATTAGAGCATGTGGCTTGTAACTTAATGTTTTTGAGCTGCATACGTTCAAAACTCTGCAGTATTTTAATTTTCTTTCTTTTTTCTTTTCGATTATTAACTTCCATTTTTTATTTACTGTTCAGCTAGAACTGAGAAGCAAGCAAGACTCAGGAATGCGGCAGAAGGTCACTACAAGCAAAGGACCCTAACCACCACCCTGGCTTGCATCTCCTATGGAAAAAAAAAAAAAAAAAAAACAGCGTCACTCATTTTCTTCCTTTCTTTCCCCATAGAAAGATGGTTATCATGGGACGTCAAAATTAACTTCTTAATTGCTTCTGCCCACCATCCACGAACTTTCCTGCCACTGTCAAACAAAAAAAATACTGTACAGGGTTTTTAGCAGCACTCCACACTCTGATACTGCAACATGATTAGTCTGTTACGAAAGCCGGTATGGGACCTGCGACAGAAAACAGGGCTGATTCTATTACTATAACCAGGTATGAAAACAACCAAGCCAGGGGAAAAAACCATGATGTCTGCCGTACTGGCCGGTATAGCACCTGGTATAGAAGACCTGATACAGGTAAGTGTGGAATCTGGTACCGTGTAATATCATCTCTGGAAAGAGAGGGTCTAAGAGAACTCTTACTACATTCTTAAGTTCCAGTATCACCCCAATTTTTAGCCAGATTCTCAGAACAACACCAGATTGAAGGATTTAGGGAAGGTTGCTACATACCTGGGGATCAAGTTTGTCTATAATGTATGTCCTGCAGAAACCATCGTGAATCAGACTACATCACCTTGCTGTGTACTGCAAAAGTTTGGAATGATAGACTGCAAGCCAGTCTGTACACCAATTGATCCAATTGGAAAGGTCAATCTTCAAAATGCTGAGAGGTGTAATAAAATCCTAGCGTGACTGTGCAGAGAACTGATCAGTTGTTTAATGTACACTGTGTTAGGTACAGACCGGATAATTGCTGGCCAGTAATATTCTTGAGTTGATGTCAAGATCAAACAATTGAGGAGTTAATGACAGCACTGAAGAGAAAATTCGTTATATCAAGGGAACAACTGAATTGAGCTTGGTGTATAGGAAGGGACAAAATCAGTTAGAGGGGTTCATGCACGCAGACTGGACTGAAGATCTCAAAGATAGGAAGTCAACATCCGAATATATGTTCCAGTTGGGGAAATCAACTGTAGTGCGGTCATCTAAGAAGGAGGTCTCAGTGGCCTTATCTTCAACAGAAGCAGAATAAATCATGTTGGGTACTACAGTATCTAAAATTTTCTGGCTGAATAAGATGGTTCAGAAGTTGACAGTAAAGATGGGCGAGTACCCGAAATTTTCAAATCCGATTTGGTTCCATGTGTATTTGAAATAAGATTTGAAAAGAAAATTTAGATTTGGAATTATCAACTCCACCTTTTGAGTGATGGCCATCCCGTCGCATGACACACCATAACCAGCTTGCTCAAGTCTGGCAAGCCAGTGAACTGGTTTATATGTGAGTTGTATGTATGTGTAGAGAGTGGTGGAAAGAAGGATGGCGAGTGACGGAAGAGACGTGGGGAGAGTAGTCAAGAAGCGCTCTGTTTGGCTGTGGCTACCCGCGTGTGTGCCAAAAAAATCAAAAAGAGTAGAAAGAAACGGCAGGCAATGACCTTGTGAGTCACAGCGCTGCCATCATACTACCCGTTTGACTTCACAGTTGACACAGCTTTGCCACACTTCACGTACACAGGCAGGCAGACCTAGTTACTTTGGTGTTTAGTAAGCATAACAGTAGTTGCGTAGAATGGAAGTGGGATAGTAGGCAGAAAAAATATGCAGCTATTTTGTTGAGTTCAAGCTAATTGATTACGCTGAAAAGAATGGGCAATGCATTGAGGCAGAAAGTTTGATAACCACTGTGCATTTTGTGGAAATGTTTTTGTGTAAAGTTTAAGTATTAAACATTTTTTAAGTCATTCAATATTAATAGAATAACTGTTAAACTTTTCAACTAGTGCACACACAGGGTGACACTATATAACTCCGTTACATAATTACTGTCAGATGTATACTGTAAGTACATTGATGTTTTAATTTTCTAATATACAGTCTGTGATTGTGTGCGCACGTTGGCACATTTTTTTCTCGTCTTTCATTCTCTCTTCCTTCCCGCTTTTACTCATCACCCAGAGCATGATTACCCGGCATTTGGCCGGCCTAATGGCATGCACTGGACTTTGTAAACATTATTACGTCAATTCCAAAATTAAATTAGTGAAAAAATGTGGGCCATTTACACGAGTAAATACAGTAATTGTAATTCAGTTACGTAATTATTAATGGTTTTCGAAGGCCAAGAAAACCGAACACTGCCTACACATACACAGTGTTTACTAAACAACTGATCACTTTCCGATTCACTTGTTTCCCGTGTTCCCCCCTGCATGCAAAGTAGACGAACAGAAAGATTTATGAAAATTTTTAATACAATTTAAATATTCCAAACAGGAAATGTACTTATTTATTTTTTATACATGTTTCCTTGGGCATTTGTTAGGCGATGACGTCCGCCGCCAGATTTTAATGGGATTTGAAATTCAATTCTCTTGAGCTGGATTTGATTTGGAATTGAATTGAAAATAAATTGATAGAATTGCCCATCCATAGTTGATATCATCACCTCACTGAATTTGAGTGTGTTACAAATTACATCTTGGAAGGACTTGGGTTCCAATCTTAAATGTTGGTGTAATAAATATAAACTAAATTAATTTTATTATAAAAGAAACAATATTTCACAATTACTGTACTTACTCAAAAAATAGTGGCCTAGCAACAGTGTCTCCTTTGACATGTGCTTCCCAAAACAATGTGTAAAGGTATGGTAGCAATGAGTATCTGATAAGGAGAGCCTTTCTGGATGCAGCTACCACCTCTGGTCCAAGAGCTACTGGATCCTGTTCCTGTAAGAAATTAAAAATTAATGCACTTCTGAAATTGCTAGCATTTTAAATACAAATATAAATAGGGGACGCAGTCTGCACGGTGGCTAGGGCCCTCGTCTCCCACCAAGGCAACACAGGTTCGATTCCCGATGAGGCCAACAAATTTTCACACGCGGGAAACATGCTGGACGATGCCACTTGTTGGTTGGTGTTCTTGGGGACCACCCATTTCACCCATCCCTTCATTTACTGTGTTGCCTCGTTATCACCTCATGTCACCCTCACCAGCACAGAAAACTTCGCTGTTAAGAGTGTGTTAGATAAATTAACACTAAAAAGATTCGTTAAAATCTCCAGCCCCACACAAAACAGTCCGTACAGAGGGTTGATGTCCGTAAGGTGCCTTCTGCGATACCTTTCCTCAATTAGTCTGATGGCGAATCTTTCACTCCTACTAAAACTTTGTGTCACCATTCCTTACCTGAGTGTCAGGACGACTCTAAGGGAAAGCCAAAGCCCGTGTGACTACTTAGTTAACCCACAGACGTGGTAATAGCTAAGTTAAACTTTGTAGTGTTGACACACTTAACCAGTTCTTAGAAACTTCAGAAGCTACACTAATGATTTCAAGTTTCTCGGGATCAAAGAGTTGATCACCATAAATCTTTACCAGTACGCACTTTGCCAGTTATTTGAGATGGCCCGCAGCGCCATAGTTGAGTCTCTAGCAGTACAATAATTGGAAGTTATGTAGACGATCTAACTCTCCTCAGGGTCAAAGAGTTGATCGCCAGGCAGTTACTGCCACTAGCAAGTTCTCAAATCTCATCTAGTAATTCAATTCTCGCTCCAGTATTTCTCGGCCTATTTTAGTGCCATGTCTTGTATCTCATGTTGAAAAGGTCTGAAATACCTTGTCTAGTTATTTACGAGTATGTCTTATTGTATCTCATGTCGAAATGGCCCAAAGCGCCTTGCCTAGTTTGTATGTCTCATTGTAGCTTAAGCCTTTGTATCTCATGTCACAAACCATGTTGTATCTTGTGTCGAACCATTGTGAAGCTTTGTTTGTAACAAATCGGGCCAGACCAAAACCATGATCATCAATCATGTATACTATGTTCAAACAAATGCATAACTTGTATCAAGTGTCGTGTTCTGTTGTGAATATACACATTCTGTGAAACCTAGTTTACTTGGTCTTCTCCTTTAATGAAACCTACTTGCATACCAGCATGTGATAATCAATCTAAGGCGAGTGACTTACACCTCTCCCCTTTCTTTTATGTGGATATTCACCTTCCCTGTGCTATCATTACTAGGACTTTTCCTGTTGGCTTACTCGGTTGTCACTCACTGGGGCAATATTAGCTCTAACTCGAGAAGTATTACCCAGTACTCATGCTCTATAAACCTTCTTGAGTCTCAAATTGGTCTGCAAGCTATTATGCAACCAGAAAACCCAATAACCAGATAAAAGGCGTCAACCTATATAAATAACCATATGCAATTTTTTTAAATTTTTCTCAACTCCTAACCTCAAATACTACTATATTTGTGGGGGTACTGATGTTCAATACGTTCATAAAGTGTCCCACAACATTTAAATATCTAAAAATTGCACTAACGTGTGTGGTGCGACACATGTTTGATACTGCGGCAGCTGTAGTATCAAACATGTGCCGCACCGCACACGATGATCTGGCAACAGTGCGCGACAAGCCAGGTGGTCGGCCAACGCTGACGTCGCAACTCTACATAACAAGCAGGTGGCAAGCGGGAAAACAAGACAATGTTCAGTAATTAACTACACGTGTTCAATGTGGAAGCGATTTGCAGGTGGGCAATGCGGGAGATATCAAATAATTTTGTTTTGGAAGCATGCTGCAAGCAAGAGACACGCAAGATGGATGTGAGTGATATACCACCACCTCCATGGCCGCCAGTCGCTTGCACATTAACACCGCATCACTTTCTTGCTGCTCCCGCCAGCCCGCCCACTTACCCCACGCATCTAGCACATTGGGTAACAAACAGATACAGTAAACCCCCGATCTAATGACATCGAATCTAACGACATCTGCGATCTAACGACATAATTTCCAGGAACCGTGAAACTATAAATATTTTAAAAATTTATCAAAGCTAAGCAAAGTGAAACAGATCTCAGTAAAACATTACATTAAACAATAACATAATGCAGTTGTTATAAATTAGTGATATGCAACTGTGAAACAAAAACTGTTTAAAAATACTAAAAACTTCGGCTGGAATATAGTTGAAGCACGCGCCGGGTGCGTAGGCCACCCGCGCAACACCGACATATGTGAGATGTGATGACTAACGCTGACATCTCCTAATGCTCCCCCTCACTTCTCCACGCTCCATCCTGCCTGAACTTGACTCTCACACCCCTCCACATGTCCTTATCTCAGCTATGCAGTTCGATACGTGACGTGGCATAGCAGTGGTTATTTACAACCTTTTTTGAAGAAACTGAAAAATTCGGGTCAAAAAATTGAAAATTTAAGGAAAATTGTCTGTGTTGCAATTTCCTTTGCGAGTGCTGTGCTGTAAGAAACACGCCGCTAAACATAAATACAATCCCTACTGACTGTCCACGCCAGCCAATTAACATTCACCCCCCCCCCCTTGCCCTAGAACAAGCCAGATTGTGCTTGTGTGCGCGCGCATCAACTGCCGACTGTCTGATAGTCACGTGCAACCAACACCCTGTCTCGCCATAAAGGAGAGCCACGTGTTTGTTTTTCCTCTCCCACTTGGTTACTCTCTCCCATGTTTCCGTGTCTTGTGATAGCCCAGGGGGATGGGGGTTGAAGAAACGACACTATATTTTTTCCGCCCTCGTTACAGCACAGAAAAAAAAAAAAAAAAACAACAACATTGCACTCAGTCCGTAAAAGAAAAAAAAAAATCCAGCGTTATCTCATCTTTTTTCACTGACCTTGACAACTTCTGCTGTATTATTGATCACTCATCATGTGGCTATGAAAGCACTGCGGCATAAAAACGGCCTACGATGCAAATACAACAGTCCCGTCGCCGTGTGTGGTATGTGGGCTGATAAGGTTTTTGTTTTATGCTCGCTCGACAGTGAAGCAATAAGAGCGAATGCAGCCAGCGCGCCGAGAGCCATTTCTTCTCTATTCGCAGTACAGAGCATTAAACTGGTGCGTTGTTTTCCAATAGGCCTACCACTTTTAGCGACGAGTATTTCAGTCGTTATATTTATATGTGACAGCACCTTGAAAAGTCAATTTTTTGCCCTTTTAAGTGGCTCTAAATTCGTGTTTATAATACACGTTCGAGTTATTTAAAAATACAGACTTTTTAAAAATGTTTGTTCTTTAATATGCACTTTTCTTAGTATCGCGTAAATGCTTATAATGGCAATAGGCTGTAACAGTTCTTGCGCAATGGAGAAAGGAAAGAAAAAAAAAACTCAATGGCTGTACTGAAAGGTTTTAAAATTGTTGCCGTATACATTCATGTAATTAATACAAGTTGTTCTGTTGTGGACTGAATGTGCTTCGCCCAAGACAAGCAGGATGAATCACGTGCGCACAAGCTGCCCGGAGGCAAGCCAAGGCCAGCGGCCCGACCACTCCCCTTTCCCATCCTACACAACTAGACTGAGCGCACCGCTCTGCCACGCACGTCACGGTGGGGGATTGTGGGGTACTATTTAATTTGGAAAACACCTCTTCATCGTACTAAAGTATAATTTCAATGAAAACTATTTTAAGTCGGTAACTGTTCTACATAAATTTTATAAAAAAAAACTTAATTTGGGGGGGGCAGGGAGGGGGGTCAAATTTAGGTACCTCTGGACTAACAAAATCGGCGATCTAACGACACAATTTTCTGGCACTGTGCGATGTTGTTAGATCAAGAGTTTACTGTACTATGGCTGACAACACAAGACTAGCTGCTCTCGTACGCAGCGAGTGGCACGCTAGTAGTTCGTTAGGCAAACTGTGTGTGGCACGTGCGAAAATACACATTCTTCAGAATTTATATTTTAATTTTTTTCCTCCTTTTCCAACTGTGGTTGGTGGAAACCGTGGATACGAAGTCTGCTGATAAAGCATGCCAACTTGACCAGCCCCCGCTGCATTTGCATTGTTGGTGGTTGCTAAGTGTAAAAGCAATGTGTGACTCTAGAGAGAGCATGAGAAGATATGGTTACTCTTCTACAGTGATCTATACAAAGCTATCCTTAACCAAGTGAGTGAATGCTCGGTGAACCATCAAGGAAGAACTCAGGCGCAGCACAGGGAGTCAATCTTTCATATATAAGGGAAGGCAGATGTCACTCTCCTAATATTAAATATCAAGAAGTTGGTACATAAGTAGGCCTAGATTCATGAATTGAGACAAATGAAGCAATTTAATTTCACAGGTTGTGTTCAAGCATAGACAGGTCACATCACTTGATACGGATATAGGTTATATCTTTTTTATTTGTTTCACAAGTTCAGGTTTGGGTCGTGCTCGCTCTGGTGCAGACATGAGTTATAACAGGGGTTACAACACTAAGATTTTGATACAAGATACAGTGACAACAACATAGTTTGCAGCAAGGCTTATGCTGAGAAATACAACTAATTCGACAGGGCTCATCAAGCCTAGATACAAACAAACTGGCTAAGGCACATCCGGACAGACATAAGGCCTTGCCTGTGGCCGAAGTTATATGGTGATCACACTTGATCCCTGAGCAGGCTACAACATTTCCATGGCCTCTCTAAACGACATGACTCTACGGGCTGATACTGACTGACAATTTGGCACTACAGGCCAGTAAAATACTTGACTAAGCAATAGCGTCTTGATAGTGAACTGGAAGTGCAAGACAACACTTTACAATTTAGTGCAAAAAGGCAAGAGAGAGACTGACTGATAAGTAGCGGCTTACAGAGCACACAGAATAAAGTTCTCCATGCTTCAAAGAGGCTAATGTGTGTACGCGCTGGCTTAGTGATCTTGCTGGGTCGGCCTGGCTAGGGTGGCTGCAATGTGGTAGGAGAGTTTAGGTGTGCCTCACGGCCCACAACCCATAGGTTAGAGGAATGAGGGTTTAGGTGTGCCCACTACCCCGGATCGGAAAGTAGTTGTAAAGCCTGGAGGTGTAGGTAGTAAGGTTTAGGTGTGCCTTGGGAGAGAAAGAAGAGGTAGAGTGCCAGGTCGACCAGGCCTGAAGGTCGAGACGCTGACGCCTGATTACTTAGGCGAAATGCCATTCTTTTATACCTGTCAGAAGGCCAGAAATACCGTTAGCTAGGCCATTCGAGACTGTCTGCTGTTACAAGTTGTGCCACCCACATGCACGGAAAATACTTGTGTCACATAAACAAATATCCTGACTTATGTTAAAAACATAGACAGAGATGCACAAGTACTGTTTCTGCAAGTACTTGTGAATCTCTGTCTACGTTTTTAGTAATTAGTAGCCTAGCGTCCGTTTCCTACCTTTTCTTCGTAATTTACAAATAAATGCACTAGGGAAGCGTCAAACTGTACTAATTTTTATATATATATATATATGTATGTATGTATATTGTCACCACTCTGCTGGCAAGGGTGAGTTAGGTTCTTCTTCAAGGATGCTATAATGTTTGGCTAGCGAGAATTAGGGCTCCCTGAAGGGGAGGAGAGGCTACTACGTGTCCCGAGGAGAGTGGTTTCCTGGGCAGGTAACACAATACAGTTTCGAACAGCAGAATGAGAAAATTCTCACTATCATAAAAGGAGGCAGGTGCGCTATCCACTCACTTTAAAATAATTCCTTCAGGAGGCGGTGTTTGCGGCCTGACAAACGTTTGGATTTGGGGTCAGCTTCCCTCTTAAGTTGCTGGACATGGGTATGAGGCAAAGGCATATTTTTCTCTGGAGACTTAATCTGACATATTAAAGGCCTATGCATACGTCGAACCTCCCTAAGGATGCGGCTAAAGTTATCCCTTTTGAGCTTCGGTGGCTCGTTTTTCATGCCTTTGTAACGGCGGCAAAATTCAGGGAGCGATGTTTTACTTGATGCTCTTTGGGGTGGTGGGATTATTCCCACACATATATTATTAGCACTAGATTTTACTGCTTGCCTACGTTTAGCGGCGGCTTCTGCCATGCGGCCTTCGATCAACTCTCTCTCCTCTTGTAGGATATTTATTACCAAATACTCGGTATCTGACATAAGTAACTAGAACTTAACTGAAAAATAAAACTAAACAAATTCACTTGAACGGTTTATATTGTGTCTCAATATGTACAATTCCACAAATCACTGTTTACACTGGCACTTTACACAACAATGTTCACTGATACACTTTTACTTGACTACATGGTCACTTACAATGGAGCCCCGGAATACATTACCTGAACTTCCGCATCCGGTGGTCGTAGATATACGCCTCGCGGCGACTAGACTAATTCGCAGTAGGGTGCGTTCCCTTATAACTGCCCGCATAGATAGGACGCGTCTCAACAGCTCCTAGAACAAGCTTTCAGCATAAGAATAGGTAGGACCAGGCTTAGGCACCATTTTTAAGAAGCAAACCTTTCGAGGATGAGGGATGTGCCTAGACTTGCTCGGGGAGGAGACCTGAGCCCTGCACTGGTGAGCGCCCGCCTTATATATCCCAGAGGGGGCATAAAGTACCGTTAGTGGGTGGTGAAAATGGCCGCCACTGGATGGGAGATCGTCTGCTGGCTAGCAGGCGGGCCACTCCAACACCCACAAATCTCCCACTACTCGGCAGAAACTTACAAGTACGCTCAAACTTACCCACGGGGCCGTGAAAATGTCAGTGTTGCCAAAAAGAATATAAACAAAGCACTTAATAAATAAAAATACAACATTAATATTATTACGTTTAGAATAATTATACACACATTTCCCATTTCTGAAGTTCATAATTCTCCGCCTGGTGTGGTTAGCATATCATCCATGGTCTGATTACATTTGTTATGGCGGGCGTAAATAAAAAACATACAGAAACGGTAAACATAAGCATCTCTAACGCTTTAGTTTTGTTTAACAGCAACACGGCTCACAATAAAGGATTTAAGCGACCCCTTGGGCAAAAACAAAGAAGGCCTAACTTTTAAACATTAATAACATACGGGGCCGAGCGTAAAATATATATTAAGCACCTTGCTTACACAAAGACGATGGATTCACTGATACTTGCCGGTTAACAGTTTCAGAGTTGCAAAATGCCTCAAAGTATGCCAAGGTCCCGCTCTTCACTATCATGTCCTCTTCTTGCAGTAACAGTACTGCAACTATACTTCAAATCTTGCCTCAGAGCGAGAATAAATATTAATAACTAAAAAAATTTCCTCCATATCCCCATAGGATCTAGCATCCCTGAATTTCTATAGACTACTTTGCACATTATTAACGTGATGAGAAATGAAAGTTCAAATAATACTTTAGGCCATGCTCATTATCATTAGTCGACTGAACATGAACAGGGTTTTGTATTTTGTGTTTTTCTGCTTATACTTCATTGCTGTTTGATTGTATTTCATGCATTCTTCGTGAGACTACAAGCGGACTCTACGAGCTACTCATCCCAAAGTTTCGCCAAGTCTACAGTTTGGAACTCTGTCTTCGCGACTGCTGTACCTGTGCCTGCTGTGCCTTCTGTGAGTTTGGCTATGGAAGATTGCCTGTTGTCTGGGTCTCCGCTTCCTGAGAGAAGATATGGTGGAATGCTGTGCCGATGGTTGCTGTGTATGCAGCCTGCTGGAACGCCTTGGTAGGCTCCAGCTTCTAGTTGCCGAGCGGCGGGTGTGCTGAGCTTTGGGCATTGAAACCCCTGTTGCTACACTATGCCGGGTGAGGCTGTGGAAGTGCACACCATGTTTGGTGAGTGCACCCTGATCTTTGACAGCTGTTGGTTCTGTGACCATTACACATTTTAACATCGTGATGCTGAACTGATGTGCTGGCTACTGATGGTGCCTGGTGGGAACTTTCCCTGTGAGTGGTGCAAGTGGAAAATGCTTCTTTGTGTGGGTATGCTTGGACTGGCTACCCTATCGTTCCTGCCATGGAAGTTAGTGAATCTTCGTGTTCCCCGAACTGGACTTTTGGGTGGGGGGTTGTGCTGGGCCCGCACTTCCTTTCACACAATTTGTGAAGGTTCTACAAATGTATCGTTTACCAGGACTTACCAGATCGTCAACTACAATTTTGTGAATATTGACAGTGGCATTGTACCAACTACGTCAGTGAACGATGTAATTTTATGACGTTAGAAACAGTTCAGACATTGAAAGTTATCAAGAATTAACATATTAAATACTCAGCAGTTATATTTCTAATACTTACACGTATCCAGAAATTCGCATACCTTATATTGTACTCCATTTGTTGTTTTGGAATATTTTCATGACATTCTTCGCCATAGATGTGATACAGACTAAACAGAGACACAGGTGCAAGCAGTGCAGCTAGCTTCGTGCTACACCAGCGCTATCGAGCGACAATGGCGGAACCTCAAGAAATATTCCCGAGAACTGTACTAATATAATTTTCCTGTAATATTGTGAATTCCTGAAAGGAATTGTTTATATAATTAATATTATTCTAAGCAAGACGTGTAATGTTTGTAGGTATTGTGTTTTCGTTATGTAATTTCAGGTTTCGTAGTAATAATTGATATATTGTAATTAATTCGTCATAGTTGCTCCGCCATGTTGGACGGACTAATTCCAGTGATAATATTCATTCTCGCTTCTTGTATTTATACTCGTGTATTTGTTGTATGTGCGTTCAGTCGGCTACCTGTGAAATGTGAGTAATTCTTGTCTTTCGTATTCGTAAATGTGGAATGGGTTGTTATGCTGCACGACTTGTAAATGATTAATTTGCGGCGCCTTGTTAAGTTTCTTGTTTATTATTTCTTGAGTTAAAGTCCTGTAGCATAATGGCCCAAGTCCTAGTGTTTCGTTCGTGTTTTGTGCTGTTTGTTGTTGTTTCACTTTTGGCTGGTATATATAAGTAACTTTCGCGTTCGGGATTTCAATAAGTAAACTCAAGTAATATGTAATATTATTCAGAGAGAGAGAGAGAGGGGCAGACATGTATTTTCTATTAGTTTCGTTTGTTGGTTAATTAATCTTTGTAGGCGTGCAATTTGATGCTTAGATTTGACAGAGAATGTAAACCATTTCAGATCATTTAACAGTTACTGAATTAGATGTTTTGCATGCACCTTATGTGCCCGATTAAGAGACTTGTGCGAGGGTGTTAGCTGTGTATGCATACTACTGAGGTAGGTTATGCTTGTGTTTGAGATTGTGTGTTGGGGCGTGGTTCCCTAGAGTTTTAATTAGTATGTTTAAGGGCGTGTGCCCCCTCGGTTTATGTTAGGGTTTGCTGCTGGGAAGAGAGTCTCAGTCAGCACTTGTTGTGTGAGCTAGTTCCCTATGCGGTAGGGCTAGCCTATGTTTAGTTATTGTCTTTGCTACACCCTCCTCAGGGGTATCGACTAGGGCTTCTTGTTATTTCATATTTGTTCAACTTTAACTGTGATTCCATTTGCACACTTGTTATTGTATTTTTGTAAAGTTAATGTTTAATGTTATTTGTTTCATTTTGAATGTTTTGATTCTTGGTTAATTATTTGAGTTTGTATTATTTGCAAGGTTATGTATCTGTTATAATGATTGTTTTGGTTTATCAATAAATCACTGTTGTGATTGAACCCGACCTTTGATGTTTACTTGAAGTTGTAGCTAAATGGTTATTTCCCTTTTTCATGTGTGCTATTAATTGTGACATTACTTGCAGATCATGCTGATCACTTACTAGTTTTGCTAGATTTGAGGTTATGAGTTTCTAGATTTGTTTGAATGAAATTAAACCCTTGCTTAGGCGTTGCTTGCTACTAGTTGGGAATCGTAACCCTCGTTACTGCCTCTGCTATGCTATTTTGGAATTGTTAAGGTGCCATCACCAGGTTGAGGTTAGCCTCGATGAAGGGATGGCGATGGTACAAATGTTAAATGGGGGCAAAAAAATATCAGCTGACGGAACTACAGCGGAACCTCGTTAAGGCGAGAATTGATAACTACAGTGGAACCTCGTTAAGGCGAGAGTTGACAACTACAGCAGAAATTGTCGTTATAACAGATGCTCGTCTCAACTGATATTGCTGATAAATCGTAAGTTCTCCGCCTTCCTCCCCCTCCCCCCCATCCCATCACTACGTACTAGTGACAGTGTGCCTATGCCATGCCATGCCATGCGGGACCCCAAAAAACTAAACACCCGTATCTCGAAAACCACTGGAACGATTTTAACACAATCTTATACACGTTCATGCCATTACTACCTCTCAACAACAAAACAATAACATTTCAAAATATTATTGTTTTTCAAAAAAAAGAAAATTTCTACTTTTTTTTTAAACAAAATTTTTTTTGGGGTACTATATTCTCAGCAACGTAAAGTCAATCTCATATAAACACATTAAAAAAAGATTCACATTTATACCTTAACGTATCGGTTAACATTCGTGGACAAATGATGATGCAGTGTTGATTATTCATCTGCTTACATGAAACCAATACACACGTTAAAACAATGGCACAGTATACGCACTTTGAAACATCACCTCTTGTAACATATTTTCGTACAAGGAAAAATATTTTGTGTATGACCAAAAGAAAATAATTCTCATCTGAATGCTAAATTATATAACGATCTTACAAGCATAACATGGCTGCGTTGGGCGCTGGCCTCTAGGGTAGCGTTGGACTGCTACCGCCAGGAGACAAAGGTGACACAATTTTCTTTGAGTGTACATGCGCCGATATAGAGTCGACTCATCGCGCAGTATTGATCACCGCTTATCGCTGTGATGCCTGCTCAGTCAGGATTATAATTTCCAAGTTTCGCATCAAAAGTGCACCACCAGATGTACGGGACGCTGCGTACGATGATTCTTTCTCGCAACTCTCAATGTTCACTTCCGAGCGTGCCACGAGTTGTTACGTCACACATTCCATATACGTACTGCCGTTTTTCTATCGTTATAACGAACGCAACCATGAAAATGCTATCGTATTAAACAAATTAACTAACAATGTATTTAATACAGACATTGACGGTGAAAAATAATACTGTCATTATGGCCGTATTCTCGCCTTAACCCATACTCGTCTTAACGAGGTTCCGCTGTATATTCATGACGCAATACCCAAAGCAGCCACATGAAGAGGCTGACCAACGTGCATCAATACCTACTTCATGAAAGAATTCCATGAATCAGCCAATAGACAGTAACGTTGGTAACAGAAATCTTACAGCCTGGAGAGGACCGCAACACAAGAAGTTTCTCATTTTTCCAAAAAAATTTATAAACATCTAAAAACTGCTCACAATAAAGAAAAATACAAGACAAAGTTACATTAACAAAAACGATTAAAATTTTACTGTGGTCAATGGAAAGCCAAATCCAAGAAACTAAACAAAATACTCTACTTAGAATTCCCAGACTGTATTTTAAGTAAAAATTTTGAAAATTATTTGATTTACTCATGTCTCCAATTACTAAGTTATTGAATACTGTCGTATCATCCTGAAAATCTGACAAACCAACAATTTATAAGGCACATAGCCTGTAATTATAGATATTAATTACAAAAAAAAATTATATGAATTTAATTTAGGTAGGAACAAAGTACCTGTGCACTTCACAACAAAAAGACAGCTTAAGGGAATGTGCAAACAAATGTAAAGATGAAAAGTTTTATGCAAGTGGTTCAGGATTGGTAATGATAATATTGTATGTTCAGTAAACCCAATTAAGGGGCTATTTTTTATGGAAACACTGTTTTCACATAAACTATTTTTTTGGGTTTCTGTTTAATAAAACACTATGTTAAGAACTGTACATGTTTGATATAGTAATTTTAGTAATTTTTTGTTACTACATTGCTCCTGATGGAAATTCTTTTTCAGTGCATAGCCTATACCAACATCCACAGTGACACAAACTATGTTACCATAATGCAAAACACTAACTGCAAGATTTACTGATTAATTTTTAATTTTCTTGTATCGTAACACATCCGACAAAAATCTAAACAAAGTAATTTGTGGTGAAAAATAAATTCCACTATTTGAATATTATTCACTGCCTTAAAATGTACCCTGTAAACTAAATTGAAACAGATAGAATAAATAATGCATAGGTTTAGTGACTTACAATGCCATCATCCGTGTTGTGGTTCCTAGCAAAGGGATAGAAGGCACCTAACTCCATCCAGCGCTGACATAGGGCTGCAGTAGTGTTCGTGTTGAACCCACAGATGTCTGCTCCCATTAGTGGGATCCCAAACATGTTGAAGTTCAGCAATTCTACGTAAATAAAATAATGAGATAGAGAGACAAGTGACAACAATAATCAGTTTAGTATACTATTACAATAGAGTCCAATTTTAACGAGGTGTTACAGTTCCGGGTTCGGTCCTCACTATAACTAAATTGGGCCACTTTAACCCGCAAAACAAAACAAACAAATAAAAAAAACACCTAAAAAATTGCATTAAAATTGCAGTGGAACCTATTTAACAGAAAATAACCACTCATTTAAATTAAATAATATATTACTTAAGTTGATTGGCACACACACATTTAATGTTATTTAACCAAAAAATTACCACAGCGGTATAACACAAAAAACTGATTTTGTTAGATGTTAATCCAAAACTCACAAGCAGGTTCACAATTTTTGTGTCAAAGCAGGATTGCATGTATATTCTGTACTAATTATAGATCAAGACGATTTCATACCACAACTTAAAAAAAAAAAAAAAATTGTATCTTTTCACAGCAGACAATATTTCTAATGTAGTGGAATTTCATTGAATGTAAGTGTAAATGTACTGTATGTGTTTGAAATGTCTGCAAGTGTGAGAATGCCTGTGCATGAAAAAATACTCAGTGCACATTACACCAAGATCACAACAAGCACAGCCCAAACCTAATTTTAAAAAAGGGTGCACTGGCCAAGGTTAAAACTTTGTTGCACTGCCAATTATAGGAGTTATTTTATACAGTTTTCCTAGCTCATGAACTTCCGTCCGTTACAGATTACACACATTACAAAGATTCAACAAAACTTAGTTGCCTGATTAAACTATGAACATTTAACACTTGGAAGTTTTTAACTCTGTGAAACACTTACGAGGAATGGATTTCTTCATATCATCCCATGTTGAGCTTACATCACCACTCCAATGACCTGCATAGTGACCATGCCCAGAAAATGTTGAGCGTGATATCACAAAAGGCCGCTTTCCTCGTATTTGCGACAATGCACTGTAAATTACAATTTTTTCTTAAAACGTTGACTGCTGAACATTTGTGAACTCATTTTTCCAGTAAACTATTACTTGATACTTGTAAAACAGGGAAATATACCTATAAGAAACTGTATCACACAATCACAACAGAATCTAGTTCAACAACATACAGACACAATATATGCTGAGATGTTAAAAACCATACATATAAATTAATTTAAAACTCTGCAGCAAGAGAACCAAATCAGAATCTATTCAGCTTATCAAATTTTAAAATATCTCTCCTTGCTATAATTCTCAACATATGGGACATAAAGCCATAAAAAATAAAACTGTGTAACCTGAGTGTTCTCTTTGTTTATCCATTTCATTTATTGGAACCTGACTGGTTATGTTACCACCACATATCAACTGCTGTATAATTTCTCTTCCCCTACCACATGTGCCTCTCTTCCACCACACATCAACTGTTGTTACTGTATTACAGTATCTCTCTTCCCCTTCCACTCACTATCTGTTAATACTTTTCTCAACCTGATGTTCTGTTTTCCTCTCCTTCTCCTTTTCCATCTGTTTCATTCTTCCCTCTTTCCTCCTTTCTCCTGCATTCACCATTCCTCTATCCGTATAGCATTCCTGTACCTTAATTAACCCTTTATTCCTTCCTCTAATGAAAAGGCTTCCTACCTACTTTAGCAGACTATACAGCTTTTAATGGTTTAGTCATCAGTCACTAAACAATAGTGTCCAGGTCCAATCTTTAACTCGTTCAGTATCTCAATAGCCAAATTCCAAGAAAAACACACTTAGCATATAATAATTCCAGCCAACACCAAAAACTTAACATTATATAAGCACTGCAGGCTTGTACAGGACTGATAAATTATTTTTCATTCTCCGTTTGGTTACAGACTTAATCTCTTCACGCAGAGTCAGATTTTTGCAGGTAACAGCACTCCTATTATGTACCCTACATTTTACCACCATGAATATATCCAAACTTTCACTATACATGGACAACTGAATCTGAGTCCTTGTCTTTCTCACTTGGCTGAATATCCTCACCAATTCAGTACTGCCGTGGGGAATCATTAAAACTGCAATCATGAACTCCTTAACCAATGAGGAAAAACAAGTGTTTTCTTCAAGTTTGAGGTAACATAGTGACCGCACAATTACAATTTACATTTGTAACACCAGCATCCTCAATCGGTCCATTCTCTTATGGTAGTCAGTCTCTAACACAGGTGGATAGTTTCTGACAATGGTGCTGTAGGACAGCTGCAAGTTGCGATGCCATGACCTTGACATACATACCGGACATTTCTACAACTGCTAACTGAATGAGACATAAAGAAAGAAGTTCAAGTGCAAATGAGAAAGGGAAGAAGAATATGTACGTACAAAAAGAGGGAGACTTAAACCTAAAGAAGAATGGTTGGCAGATCTGGAACAGCAATTTTTTAGGCTGAGTTTTACCTTATGCTAGCCTCAGTTTGGATACAATGATAGGGCCTAAAGAGTCGTTTCCTCAATAAATGAATACTGAGATGCTATTGACAATTGGCATAGTTTAGGTTTTAGTAACAGCATTAAGTCTGTAAACAGCTCGCCAAGCCACAATATTCACTCTGTTGTATAGTCTGTCTCATATAACACATATTTGGCCATTTCTCTTCTGACAAATGTGTCACACAGTTCCATTGTTTGAAGATTTAAACCTACCTCTCTGCCTGGAAAAGCATGGTCTCTGCAAGCATGTATACAGACCCACTTCTCAGAAGTGAACTGTCAAAATACGGAATACTTACATGAGACAGACTATGAGCTGGGACCTGGGAAACCATGGCCACAGTTTATGCATCATTTTGGGTCATCTGATACTTATTACCAAGATTTATGGCAAGAAAATGAGCAGAGGAAACACTCACTGGACAAAACATGAGCCATGAACTGTACCTGACACTCTAAGGTCTAAACTAAATTTGTGGGCAGAACTGCAAGACACTAGCCTGGCAGACATGGCTGTGTTAGTTACAACTGGAGTAGTAGACAAAATTGCCCTTGAACAGGTCATGTTATATAATGCCAAGCTATCTGTGCACTTAGCACAAAATAATACGGGTTGTCATTAAGCCATATTTTATTATATATATCAAACAGCATACCAACATGCCAAAACCTACTAGCACTACTTCACATTATACACCTAGTGCCTAATTTTTAACTAAAATGTGTCCCAACATTATGTATGTGAGATTTCTAAAGAAAAATGCTCATTCCAGTCACTAATAGTGGCAAAATATTGTAAAGCTAAGAATTAAAGAAATAAAAATTTATATTTAAACACTACATATGGTGCAACTTGCCCTCGTCCAATCGTATGTAAGTATACACAAAGGTGGGCTGTTTATGATGTTTATACTTTGTCCTTGCTCACACCAAATACAGGTACGTATGTACACACCAACCAAGTCAAGCCAGTTTGTTACAAATTAATTTTATATTTTTTATTCAAAGTACGTATAATGGAAAAATTACCAAACCTCATGCAACAAATTATGGTGAAACAATTACGTTCTCAGTAAGCTAAACCATTTAAACAATTAAAGACTTGCAGTTGTATTTATTCACAAGTAGTAATCCTGTAGAGTGATACAGATTTGGTCGGTTGGTTTCAATGATCCTTAAGAAGACATGGAATCAAATGTACGGCTACGCCAACACAAAGACAGCAATAATGTGCTTAAAGATGAATAATCAAAGCTTCAAACAAATTATTACTAAAGCTGATTAAGTACAATAATACAAGTTGTTGTTAATCTCTTCTGGCTGTGTCTACACAGTACACACATAAACTGTGGCATGTCCCTAGGTATTAAAATTCATATTACCCATAACATCTCTGAAAAAATTAATGTTAAGAAGAACACGCAGGTCAACATTTTTTTACAGAATTGTTTTTCATGAATATTATTTTAGAAAGCACTACGAACTGTAAGAATCCCAAACTATATTTAATAAAAAAAAAAAAAAAAACTATCTTCCATACATTCTCCAATGTCAATTCAATCATGACCTCCGATAATCCTAGTTTCTATTATATGTATAGTTCTTTGTGCACTGCGGTGGTACAAATTCTCACTCCCCACAAAAATTCTGTTAGCTGCACTACTCTTCTCCAAAATCACCAGTAATAAAGAGTTTGAGACAGCAACATGGGACTAACAGGATTTGCAGATATAAATACAAACCAATCAGCAAAACACAACTCACGTTCATTCAACCTTACAATTTTACGTTTATTAAAAACATTATGCCGTAAGATTGGTAGATGTATCAAAACAAAATTATCTGTAACGAGAACACACTGCACCGGGCCACGCTACCCATATACTTCTACCGTATGCTTCCTTTTTCGCACACAGGGAAGAAGAAGAAGAACTGATTTTTAATAACAGGTAGGAAAAATTAATTCTTAACACGAGTTTAAAATGGCATTCAACCCCCTTTTAAGTCATCAAGTTTTAACCTCGCATGAAGTAAGATGTTTGGGCATTGGTGGTCAATACCAACCTCTCTAGGGACTGATAGTCCTCCCACCCAGAGTAAAGCATATACATCTCTCTCTTAGGCCAGTTAACTTTCACCAAATCAAACACATTTAACTCAAATAATTAGGCCAACAGATATGTTTACAACAGTAAATACAGCCTTACAAAAATAGATAATAACAAAGTACAAACTACAAATCAAAGAATGACAGATAAGATTATATAACAAACTATAGAATTAGTATGCAGTAACGTCACTTGCAAATAAATACCTTACACACTAACCAATCAAAGGTCAAATGTAGATAAAATTAATCTTGGGGTGTGGGCCTATCCACGATACGAACAAAAATTTATAACCAGCTCTTGTCTAGCTCTTGTTGCTACTGTAATCCCTCAACACACTGTTATAATTGCTCCTCTAAAAAGTTAAAAAAAATTTTTGTCAAGAGTATAAATTTTGATTAAAGATTGTGTTTAACTATCACTGGTTTCAAAACAAATGAGTATTTAAATGAAAAGATTATTTAATATAAACGGCAGACATTTACTGAATTACATCATACATACTCTATAAGAGTATACAGTGAACCCTCGATAACTCAGACCTTGATGTCCCGGACTTCGGATAACTCGGACAGAATTTCAAAAAACAAAATTAATTTTAATTAAATTATTTTTGGTCAAAAATGATAAGAAAATTGTGTCTGCATCATTTAAATCCATCACGTTTTATTTAGAAACAGTATTAAGCTTTAAAAGCAGTTGCTCATCACTATGTAGCCTGTAATAATCCCACCGTAAAATATGTGGCAAGTTCCGTGTGGTTAAATGTTGTTAGCGAGGCACGCGAGTAGAGATGCAACTCAGCAAGCGCGCGAGTGGAGATGCAACTCAGCAGGCAGACCTCCCTTCTTTATCTTTCCTCCCTCTTCTCCGCGCGAGCCAGACACGCACGTGCGTCGTAAATAGGCCCTTTAACGACGTCTTACAAGCCGATGAGGGTGAAGTGAGATGAAAGAACAACACAACATCCATGCCCGAGCAAGGATTTTAACCCCGTGCCTCTCGCAACGTAAACTGGCGCCTAACCCACTACGCTAGAGGCCGACGCGATATCGAAAAAATAAAACATGGCTTAATAAATTATAAAAAAAAGGGGAGGGGGCAGAAAGAGGCTTTTTCCACGGGTCGCACATTCTAGAGGGCCTCGCTTTTGAAAAAGTTAAATGGTTAAAATGAATGGACTTTTATTGAGTGCCCTTTAATGTTGATGGTATCTGCGAAATTTATTTTAAGTGTAAAGAGTGTGTAAAGACGTCACTGATCTATGACGACGCAGCCAAGGTAAGATAGTATAAAGGGAGGCCTACAAGCGCACATTATCACTTCAACCACGGCCGTGACTTCAAGTAAACAAAAAAAAAAAAAGGAGGAAAGGTAGACTGAGATTTACGTTGCTCCTGGCCTCGTAATCTAACAAAGAAGCCCTGGAAAAAAACAATTTCTCGTAGGAAACTAGCAGCTGGCTGCAGACACTGTGATATGCTGATGTAGAGCAATTTTTCACGTAAACATCCCGTGAGTTGCGTGTGGTCACGTGCGGTGTTTGTATTACTGTTGAGACTGTACCGGTTGACCTTGACTACTTCCGCTCGAGCTCTACCACCCTAGCTTATCTCACAAACACACACACACACACACGCACAGACTGTCGTCAGCCAGACGAGAGAAGGGCGTGAGAACTTTAATGGGGTAGAAGGGTGCCCTGGTGCCAGCTTCTAGCAAAGATAAAAAAGATCAGCCAGAAGTAGCATAAACAATAAATAAAAAAGAATCTGCCGGCCCAGGTTGTTTGACATTCTTTCTTTTATAGTTCTCCCGTTACAGTGATAATTTCCCCACTACCCCCTCCTGTAAATTGATACGTACAAAGCAGTATATATTGCCGCTTCTTTTGCTTGTAGAAATGATAGCGTACCGGTACTGGTTTCTAACGTTTCTTGTAATTAATGACTGATTACTCCTCCTCCCCGGACGCCCCTCGATAACACAGACAAATCGTAACTCGGACAGCTTCTCCCCCCTTTCAGTCCAAGTTATCGAGGGTTCACTGTACTTGTAGTTTCTTTGTCCCCGAACAATTTTTAAACATTAATGACGTGAAGTTTTATCCTGATTGCGTCCATAAAAGAAAAATGAATGAAAACTTTATATGCATATTATTAAAAATGTGAAACTCTTTAGAATGAAATTATGTCCCAAAGTTATTTATAACTACTTCTCATGCTCGACGTAATTCCCAAATAAATGTGACAGTGGCAAATGTCGATTAAATAGTCCTAACTAGAGCGCAGCACACAAGGGCACATACCTAGAGCCTATGTATTTCATCCCTACATGACCAAATGTCTGAACCAGCATTCAAGTATCCAAGTCAACATGACATGCTCACCGAGATCCTTATTTTGTTCGCGGTGCACATGTTACTGTAGACTCATGAGTCATGACCACATTTTAAATACTATTTCTTGCATTCATCACTGCATTATTTTATTGCTGTGGTCTTGCAAACATATTATTTTAAGGTAGTAAGATTTAAAATAATTTATTATGCTGTTGTAATGTATATTGTGTTAAGTATAATGTAAACATAATTACTCTCTGTATTAATAGAGTGTGTTACGGCAGAATAGAGCGGAGAGAAAAACATTTAGATTGATCGCAGTGTGGTTTGTCATAGGGCTGTAATCTATGGACAGCGATCAAAAAGATATTTTCTTCCGTGATTTAAAAAAATGGCCGGACGAGCATTTCAATCGGCTCGTTGAAGAATAAACTGCAGCAGCCGGAGTTCGGGAAAGGTCAGTCCCGAGAGAAGGAAGGAAGCCCGTTACATGTATCTGACGAGGTGACATCGTTGTGGGTCCAGCAACACGTCTTCAGCAGCTGAAATATCGGTAAAGCAGTTCCATTCAGC
>PNEQ01048830.1:0-10030 GCA_003012365.1 Medauroidea extradentata | reverse complement strand
TATTGTAGTATTGTTTCTTTTCCCTAAATTCGCAAACTACACCTCTCTAAGTTAACATGTTATTTTTGTATGGTCATGTTTAGGTTCATTTTGGTTAAATATTAATAAACTTCACATCTGAATTCTATACTAAATGGTTGTTAAACGTAAGTTTTTTTGATTAGTACGTCGCTTCCAATAGAGTCAACACAACACCTATACGTATATATAGGAAAGTTTTACTATTTTACTCCACACGTAAAAGTGAAAATAAGCAGTAATAATGTAATATACTTTAGTATACTACAATACCTACCACTGATAAAATCAAAACCACTAAACGTTGGTCACTAAACTACTTCAAGTATGTACACTCACAAGCTTGTGACAATAGCATTGGTGAAACCATACAAGTTGTGGACATCATAGTGCTTGCCAGCATACTGCACGTCGGACATGCACAAAGTGCGAAAGAAGAGCTCACCACCCAGCACACCTGGAGTATAAGGAGGGTAGTTCAGGGATGTATTTTCACAGCCATTCACCGAGCCAGACAAGAAATTTGACGGCTCGTTCATATCCTGTACAAGTAAAATAAATAATATAAAGCAAATGTATTACTAATAGGCACCCAACAATCATGTCAGTACACATGCATATCAAACTCTTGTTAACAAATACTGTATCTTGTCATAATTATTAATCTCTTTAAGTGCACCACCTACCTAGAGCTGTTTGCACATTGGTAGTGTAAAAGCAAAGAAGCAATAATGGCAATACAAATGCATGCATGTAGTACTGTATGGCTTCTACTTGTAAGATGCTGAACTAGCATGCACTGTTTACACCATCCTATTGTTTTATTGGTGAGAAATTAGTTCACAGTATGATTCTCAATCTGTTTAGTGTCAAACTGAAAAGTAGTGAAGTACAGGAGAATCTCGTTGTTACGACCCCTTGCGGTTTCCAGGAAAAGGGTCGTAAAATCGGGAGGGTCGTAATAGAGGAATAAGAACATTTTGGGCTGATTGTGACCCATCCAATACCCTATAAAAAATTTGCAGTTTTTCACATAGTTTAGGCATTCAGTCATCACTGGTATAAAAAATATATTACTAAAATTAAATACAAATAATTTCAATAGTCAGATGCCTCCATAAAAAAAATTATACTTTAAAAAGCCATCTTCAGTCCTGCCATATAAACAAAATAAGCATTAACATAGTGTGACATGCCCATTTATTACTGAAAAGTTAACTTCTTATTTGAGTTTTTACTACAGAAATGTTTTAAGTTGTTGACATTGTTGAACCCCCCCCCCCTCTCTCTCTCTCAGAGATGAGTGTGGCAGTGCTGCCATGCCATGTGCTAAATATGGGAAGGAGAGAACATTCGGATGGCATTGGCTTGTCCCGTCCTCAGCTGGCTGACGCGTGATCCATTCTGCTCGCCTGGGCAAAGTATATACAGACCACAACAAAACAGCTTATATCATTTATGTAAAACTATATTGCAACTATTTTAAGTCTTTCAGTGCAGCCGTTGAGTCTATTTTCTTTGATTATTGCGCATAAACTGTTGCAGCGTGTCTCCATTACAAGATTTTAAGCAATACAGTACTGATAAATGTGCTTGTTAAATAACAAACATTTCAAAAAATTAAAATATTTAAAAAAAAACCAGTACACGTATTAGGAACACAAATTTCGAGCCCATCAAAAGGGCTCTAAATGGCCTTTTCAAGGTGCTGTTACATATAAAATAATGACTAGATAACTCGCAACTTTGTCTTAGGTCTACAGAAAAATTAAAAAACTATGGCACTGTGCACCAGTTTAATACCTATTCTGCACTGCAGATAGAGATGAAGTGGTTCTTGGCGCGCTGGATGTAGTCGCTCTTATCGCTCCCATGTTGAGCGAGCATAAAACAAAAACTATATCAGCCCACAAGCCGCATACAGCGACGGGACTAGTTGTATTTGTGATAAAGGCTGTTTTTACACTGCAGCACATCCACATGCCTCACGTGCTGAGTAATCAATAACACAGCAGAAGTTGTCAAGGTCAAATACTGTCCAGAGCTGAGAAGGCAAGGCTGTGGAATGCGTCTAGGGGTGGCGACAAGCAGAGGGCTGTGTGGCCCTAACCACCACCCTGCCTTGCCTCCTCACTCAGCTCCCTACAGTAGGAAGGTACTGTCCGAGCTCAATTATAATGCTCACAACCTGATATGAAGCCAGAGGTAAAAAAGATATGATATAACACCAGATTGTCGTCTTTTTTGCTTCTTACACAGTCTGAGTACCATGCTGGTTTATCTGTGCAATTTTTACACTACAGCACTCACCAAGAAACATGCAGCACGGATCATCAACTAGTGGAATATTTTTCAGCAGATTTTCCATAAGTTTTTTACTTTTTTGACCTGAATTTTTCACAGTTCCTAAAAAAAAAGGATCATAAAAATGGGGTGGTCGTAAGAAAGGGGATCGTAACAACGAGATTTTACTGTAGTCTGTTAGAGGGCTTCAAAACAGGCAGTGTTTTTCACATATGTGATGTTACGAAAGTATCGACAATCAGAAATGTTATACTTTTTCACAGATCATAGCACTGAGAAAATGCTTAACAGTTTCACAGAAAAATTAGAATTTCTAAGCCACTCCACTGCAAAATAGTTCTACAGACAGTTACGTGGATCCCTTAAAAAGATACAATTTAAACTGCAACATGCTTGACAAGAGCTCACTCAGTAAAATTATTTCACTAATGTGAATTAGTTATCTTACAATTCACAATTTACAACGCCAGTACTGTATTACGAAAGTATGTAAAAATAATATACGCAAATTCCTTACAATCCAAGCACCATCAAATGGGAACAGCTCGTGCAATGCAGTGAGTTGATCTAGCCAGTAGACTACAGCCTGTGGATGAGTGAAATCTGGCCATACGGTCGAAACTGTATTCCAAACCTTAAAACATCAAAGTACAAATTTCTATAGTTACGTAAAACATAACCTTATATTCTACAATTATTTGAAGAATAAATAATACAACTTCACTATGTAGACTACTAATATCTACAACCCAAGGTCAAAAGAGCATACATCTAGAGAACAGCTTACATAATTTAATATAGAGAAAAAAAGCAGGCATTAGTTATGTAATAAAAATATGTATACTGTAAAGTATTTTATGAAATGTTATGTCTTTAAAACAAAAATGTGTCTAGTTTCCAAAATAAACAAATTGTGTATGGGGAAGATACCTGAGGGTAAAGTATTTTATGAAATTTAATGTCTTTAAAACAAAAATGTGTCTAGTTTCCGAAATAAACAAATTGTGTATGGGGAAGATACCTGAGGGCACGGCATCGCACCCTGATGGCTATCTATCTGACTGGAACACATAGTCATCTGCCACTCCCTAAAAGATGACATTAAATAAAACCCTAAGGTGGAGAAACGCTGGAATGAGAAGGGTGGGAAAAAAAAAAGAGTTCCCTGAGAAAACACACTAAGCAGCAACAATTTATGGCAATATTCACATATGCTAAAAACCGGGGACTGACCCAAATACAAATCAAACCCAAACAGCCTTGATGGAAGGCAAGGGCTCTAGTCACTGCGCCAACTGTGGCCATGTATTCTCATTTGAAGCAAGTAACACTGACTATTGAGTCCTGATTTACAGTAAGATTAATGACAAAGGCAGATTCTCAGTTTTAAATTAAAACTTACCTGAATTTTCTATGTTTCCCAAACTAACTTGACACTTTTCTTGGCATTGCAGATTAGCCTACTGGACACTCCTGACATTAAGTAAAAACTAGGGTTGCACCGATACCACTTTTCACAGATACCAATCATGATACAGATACGAACCTTAACCGATACTTGCAGATACTGATACTTGTATATGCATTTCCGTAGCAATACCAGTGGTTAAAGTGAAAACTTACGTGAGAATACATGTAACAAAGTAACTTAGTGAATTCAGTATATTAACAGCTTTACTTAACTATCAAAACAAGAACTGTTATCACACTCAAATTCAACAATTAATGTTTTCATACATAAAGAAAATAGCAAAATTGTTAAAAACCAAAAATTTCACTTTTTTGGCAAAAAAGTAACACGCATCAGTCTACTAGTTTATGCCATTAACACATTCAAAGCAAACAAACAAAAAAAATTATTTTAGTGTAATTACTGTAGAATCAAGAGACACTTCAATTATGATACAAAATCACAAAAATAACATTACACTGCATTACATTCAAGCAGCAGTATATAAACATAAACAAACACAGCTCCCGCTTAATTTATTAAAGAAGGTGCAAGACATTTTTTGGTACATTAAAAAACATTCTTTAAAGTTCGCAAGGTATGCGCGTAAATACAGTATTGTAGATAGGGGCACAGAAATTTCACGAATCGCAATATTGACTTCAATTCACGAGAAAACAACGAAATGACACAATACCGCAAAATAATACTAAAATCACTGTATTTGTCTCAAAAAATTGTAATGATTTTCCTTAAAAAAGCGGCAACTAAAAGCATGAATTGCAAATTCATAAAAAGGGTATGTTACGCTAATCAGAAAATGTTTACTCGCCTGTAAAGAGAACAAACCGGCACAACAACAAGTAAAAAAACCTTGCCAGCCAAGTCATAGAAGCAACAAGTAGTTGCATAGAACTCATAGTGCGTTGTCATTGCTGCCAACCCACATATGTCGAACTATCTAAATATATAAACGTTACGGTACAAAACCAACACAGCGTCACATAAAATAGCATCATAACCACGGTCATGGTTGTAACCTGCTCACAAGTTTCGATTCTTCCGCCATCTTGTGTTAATTTTTTTTCGTGTAGGAGTATCTAAAACATTGATGAGTGTAATCTTTGGTGAACTTTTGTATTGTTTATATTGTAAACTACGAAGTCCGTGATATTGCGTAATTTAATAGGCCTCCAGAAGTTGCAATATATTATTTTGGATGAAGTTAAAATATGGTTCATTATGCCAAAATCTAAGGTAACACCTCAGATCAGAGCTAAGCAATTTAAAAATTATGGATTTTAAATTACAGACAATATTCTCTGTGTGAGAGTCTCTGTTCCCTCATAGGAGAATATCCAGAATTTTCAACTTCTTCTCTCAAATTGCTGTGGTTGCCAGCTTCCAACGCCAATTCGGAGAGATCTTCTTCAACATGTTCTTACATTGTTAGTGACCAAAGACTGAAGCTGAAACCTGAAAATGCTTAAGCCTATACCATGGTGTCTTTCAACTAAATGTGTGATTTGTTTTGAACTTTTGCCTAAAACTGTACACCTCTAGATACAATTAAATAAGACTAAATTTGTAATGACTGGATTTATTTGCTTGGACATAATCCAATGCAAAATAAATTACTGTCAAAAGAAAACTAAAAATAAGACAAGAAAACATAAAAAAGCATAGTATGCTTTAGTCATAGATCCCGATGACTAAAGCATACTCTGCTTTTTTATTTTTTCTTGTCTTATTTTTAGTTTTCTTTTGACAGTCATTTATTTCGCAATGGAGTATGTCCAAGCAAATAAATCTAGTCATGCACTCCCATTGCACAGTTCTTTCAAAAATCATAAATTTGTAATACTGTACTGATATATATTCAAGTTTTGTACATAGTAGTTTCAAACATAGGTACTGCTACGGATGGAGGTTGGCAGTAAATTAGTTATGTTTTTATTTTGATTTTAAAAAAATTGTTGGACTTCTTCTAAAAATTAATCTTGTGGATGAAAGTGTGGATAAATAAAGATTTGTTTTTATTTTATTGTTGGAAATTAACACACCGTTTGCATCTGTTAAATCTCGTAGGCCTATTTATTAACTTTTTGTGACACTATTTATTACAAAATCTATAACAACGAAATAAAACCAAAATACAGTTTTTTAAAAATGAAATTTGTTGAAAAATAAAACCATTTCTACGAACCTCTAATAATAGACAAACCTGAATGGGCAAGGGATTCATGGCATGGATTATCACTATGTTGTTCTAGCAAAATTGAAAGTTGCGTCTTCTTTTACAATGGAAGACTATAATACTCAGGTTCGCTTTCATGTAGGACTGGATAATTAATCAACATTTCAGGTATTTTATAATGACTGCACTTCATTAAAAACAATATATGACTCTTGCTACAGCACTCAAATTGTGAAATCCTTATCATCTTCCTCAATAGCTCAAAGCTCAGATGTTGAGAACTGGCCCATCAATATGAGGACTACCGCTGAAGTATAAAATATACCGGTAAATAAGGTATACAGTATTGGTATAGTTATCGGTAAAAATTGAAGAAAATACAGATACCCATAAACAGCCTATACCACAGATTTTACCAATACTGAGTATCGATTATCAGTAAAGGCAGTTCGGAATAAAGTGAGCACTCGAAAAAGCCCTGCTAAAGATCTATTTCCAGCCAATTCGTATCTTTACGCGTGTAGCAGCTAACGACGGGAAAAGTCTATAAATCCTGGGACTCGTCACTTTACGTTTGCGCGTGTAAGATAAATTGTTCAGTCGATAGGTACATATACAGTTTGATAAAAAATAAGTTTATTAATTATATAAAATATAACTATATCGCTGTCGGTTGATTTTGTTTCAGTATTGTTGTATTTAAATACGAATAAACACGGAACTATGTTGTGTTATTTCGTTGCCAACCATACAAGCAGTAAGGTGACTATAGGTAATGTTGAATTATATGTAGTAACGGCTAGTGATATTTTTCAAAGGTTAAATAATTAGTGTTCACTTTATTCCGAACGGCCTATATCGGTGCATCCCTAGTAAAAAGAAAAACCCCACTTTTTGCATTGTTGCATTTGCAGCCTGCGAATTCTAAATTGAAAGAAACAAATACATCAATAGCCAATTCTAAATGCCAAGAGACAAATACATCCACAGCCAATTCTAAATTCAAATGAACGAATACATTCATAGCCAATTCCAAATTCAAAGAAACAAATACATCCATACACTACAGGAGTCGGTGGCACAGCACTAAAATAAATACTTTACTCTGGCACTAGGCTACAAATGTGTGCAAACACAGAACCACACAAGTATTTAATGTGCCATCTTCAGAGATGGTGGGCCCATTCAGGTGCATTGGATTATGTTATGGACAATAGTAATTCTTTATCTGGTACGGGTCCACAGGTAGCGTATAGCTTTGCCACTAATCTGGTTAAACCATACAGCACAGAACACTGTACGTTGTGGCAACATATGGTAGTGTGTTGCGTATGGAAAATCACATTAAAATAACAGTTTCCTCAGCTTATACCGTTGCATGAGTAAGAGACTGTGAGTGGTGACAAGACTATGTACAAAAATGGCCACATAAATTATATACATGACTAAAATTGTAACCAGAAAAAAATAAATAATGCTGTATACATACTTACTTTTCCCACAACTGGAAGGCCAGAAGAATTCTTTACAAATATTCCTAATTTCAACCCTTCATCATACGGAGGGTATGAACCAGGTGTTTCGCCAGCACTCACTCCAGCATCAATGAGCGGTATGTAGTGCATACCAAGCTAGAAACGAAGGAAACTGTTGGTTAACAGTAACAATATAATCAGGGCCTAACACAGGTATCAAAGCATAACAGCAACTGAACAACACGGCTACAAAAAAAATACATGCACTATCACTAGGAGTATATTAAAACTACTGATTCTGAAACCATTAACATTGCTAAAACCTGTTTTTTCAAGCAGTTATACAGTCGAACCCCGCTACTACGACATTGGCAACTACGACAACAACGCAACTACGACAATATTCTCAATCCCCTTCAAAAAAAATTTAAAAAATTAAAATCGAAAAGTGCATGTATTAAAAATACTATTTAAAGTAGGAATGATGTTTTAAAATAGTTCGTCTGTACGCGTGCATAATAATAGATGTGGTGTCCGTTAATAAATAAGTCGCAGCTATTAAAGAAAAAAAATCGGCGAAAAACTCTAAAAACGTCTCCTGAAATACATTTGCGCAGCGCGCCTGGATAGGTAGGCCACGCGCCTGGTAAGTTAGACAGTGCACACAACACCGAAGATAAGCAGGTAACGTGATAACGCATCTCTCTTCCGTCCTCTTTCTCCCTCTCCGTTTCTGCTCCTACTCACACCACGCGCACTGTCTACAGCCTACGCGTAAAGGCTGTTCACGGTAAAATGAACACTTTAGAGCACCTAGTTACTGTTTTCTCTCGGCCGATTTGCATTCTTCCGTCGCCTATTTATGATAAACATTTCCGTTTTTATATTAGACATAGAGTATATTTTAAACTCAACTGAAATTTTACGTCCGCGACCACTACAAAATATATTTATTGATTGCTGTTCTCATGGAAATACTTTTGAAAAGTGTTCACTTTACCGTGAACAGCCTATAGCTTGCTCTGTACATCGACTGCGTGCGTAGCAACAGTGATAGCCAAGCAGCTCATGTTTTCCTCTTCAGCCCTTAAGCCCGTGCTACATCAACAGTAAAGTAGCCGTATGAAAATAACCATAACCGTAACCGCACCGTAAGAATAGACAGGTTTCTATCCCTGTTACGGTCTTACGGGGGCTAAGTAGCGGTACGGTGTGTTGTAGCATGCATCTCTCAAAAGTGTTTGTTCAATTTTTACAGTTATTTCTTACGGTGATTCTAGCACGGCCTTATACCCTCCTTTGTGATTCCGAGCAAGGTCAGCAAATGAGAGGGCGACACAAAAAAAAACCTTTGTTTGTCTCGTGCGTCGCCCTTGCCATTGTGTGTTTACACAGTTCGCGTGTAGCTTGGTTTTTGGATACATCTTGTGATATTGCATAAGTTTCTTGGCTTTATTTTATTGGATTTCGACTTTGGATTTTATTTGGAACAGACTGGTTTGATTATTGACGACCTTTATGCGCGATTATATTGGATTACGATTTTATTTACGGTTTTGATTAAGTACATATTTGTAGGAAATGTTTAGGAACCTTGTATATTATTTAATAAAAAATAAAGATGCCGTACAATTAAAATATTACTAAGTTTCATTTTACCGTGAGTTTGCGTAACAAAACGCTGAAAATATATTACCGTGCGCTAAAAAATTACAGTTGCTACATTCAACACTTTACTACGCCCGACACCAAAAATATGTCGCGTTACATTCACGCAACTCATTTTCCTTGCTGACAAGAAGTTGTGTTTATATTTCTGTGGTTTATTTTTATTTTTTGGTGAGCAGAGAAGTCGAATTAATACGTCTGAGGTAGGTCTTGTTTTTATTTTGGTCTGCACGCAGTCGGCAAGTTACGTCGCGCACTGTAAATTTTTCGTGATTTTGAAAAAAAATGGGTTTATTATACTGTACAATCCTGTAGAAGCGTTTAACGTAACAGAAATATAAGTATCGAGCATTTAAACACTTTACAATCGTAACATATTTTCAGTACGCAACACTAATATTAAACTACACAGACAGGCAGTCGCCAGTCAGGCACGAGCTGTGCCGTAGAGGCTAATGGCGCATGAAGCGCCCCAGTGGACAGCTCAGAAAATAAGACTAATAGCTCCGTCAGAATGCGCTACAGTACACAAGTTCTTTAGTTGCCAACGAGCATAAACCCTACGGAAAGAGAGGTAACTCAATGCTATAAAATGGGTCCGGGTTTGATTCATTTTCTATGGGCGCAGTGGCGCCCCAATATAGCTACAGCAAGTGGTGGAAACACAGGCACTTGATGTGCGCATGCACGGTTTTTTTTTCAATCGTGACGTACTTACAAACAATAAGTAACCTTTGTGAACACAAGGGTTAAAATAACCCCGCCAATGTTAACCGGGTGACTTTTCGTAATGGGACTGTATTGCGTTTGTTTTCGTACTAGTGTTTGTTTTGATATCGGTGTAATGATGCTAAATAGTATTTATTGACACTGTAACATCTTGAATGAGACTTGAAATATATGAGTTGAAGCAAAAAA